>CAUYUJ010002803.1:338123-345623 GCA_963575745.1 Prorocentrum cordatum | reverse complement strand
GAGATATGCGATATAGCTACCTGTACGCACACACACATATATATATATATATATACAGATGTATGCCTCTGCATACAAATACCGTGCATATGAGATTCTTACCCGTGCAGCGCACGGCGGGACGCCAAGCTTCAACATAACAAGCTTGAAGCTTCAGCCTTGAGCTTGAGCTTCGGAGTTCCGCTGTTTCGCTGCCCGAGCTTAAACTTCTGGTTATGATTCTGCGTGCGAGCCGAATGTGACTTGAGGAGGTTCAGGCAGGTGCGAAGCCCAAAGCGCCAACCAACACGACGACGACAGCAAGACATGTGCATGTGTTGTTGCATTGCCGTTTTTGTGCAGTTCAGTGTTTTTGCATGTTGTATTGGTTTGCTTTGGAGAGCCGCTGTATCGCTGCTAGAGCTTGAACTTCTGATTTTGATGATTATGACTCTGCGGGCAAGCCAGGTGTGATGTGAGGAGGTCCAGGAGGGGTGCGAAGCGCGCTGCGCCAACCACGACGACGACTACAGCAACATATTTGTGGTGTGCATTGCAGCGCTCTTGCATTGCAGTCTTTTGCTGTCCAGTTTTGGTCTGCTTCGGAGCGCCGATGGTTCACTTCCAGAGCTTGGATTTACGAGTGTGATTATTCGTGCGAGCTGCGTGTGGTTTGAGGACGTCCAGGGGAGTGCGATGCGAGCAGCGCCAACCTCGACGACAGCAACGCAGTTAGTTTGCATTGCAAGTTGATTGCATTGCGGCTTGCTTGTTTTATGCAGTTTGGGTTTGCTTCGAGGTGCCGCTGTTTCGTTGCTAGAGCTTCAGCTTATGATTGTGATTCCGCGTGCGAGCCGAATGCGGTTTGAGGAGGGCTAGGGAGATGCGAAGCACGCAGCGCCATCCACTACGACTGCAACAAACCAGTTTGGTCCATGGCATTGCAGTTTTGTCTGCTTCGGTGTGTCGCTGTTTCGCAGCTAGAGGCTTGAGCTTGAACATACGATTGCGATTCCGCGTGCGAGCCAAATGTGGTTTGAGGAGGCCCCCGGGGGTGCGAAGCGCGCAGCGCAAACCACCACGACAGCAACGCAGTGTTGCTTGGCGTTGCAGATGTTCTTGGCAATGCAGTTTCGTTTGCAATGCAGTTGTGTTTTGCAATACAGATTTGGTGTGCTTCGGGTCATGGCTGTTTTGTTGCTACAGCTTGGGCGTCTGCTTCAGCGTGCGAGCGGAATGCGGTTTGAGGAGCGAAGCGCACAACGCCAACCACGATTACAGCAGCTCATGTGCTCTTGCATTGCAGCGTGTTTGTTTTCTATGCATTTGTGTTGGACTGCAGCTTTGTTGTGCAATGCAGGTGTTGTTTGGTTGGTGTACATCTTCTTAGTTTGGCCTGGACTTGGCAGGTCTAACTAGCTGGCGGGCCTGGTTGGTCTACTTGGTCTTGTTGATCTGGTTGGTCTGGTTGGTAGTGATTGTTCTGCTGAGTCTGGTTCGAGCTTATCTACTCTGGATGGCTCGCTGGTCTGGTGTGTCTGCTTCGTCTGGTCTGGCTGACTCGTCTGGACGGCTGGCTGATCGTGTTAATTTACTTGGCTCGTTTGACATGCTTGCCTGGGTTATCTACCTGGTTTAAGTTTGTTGCATGGCACCGTTTTTCCATTGCAGATGTTTTGCAATGCGGTTTTGGTTTAGTTGGTGCATATGGTCTCGTTGATCTTTTTATTCTGGTGTGGGCTCAACTGGTCTACATGGCTGGCGGGTCTGCTTGGTCGAGTTGATCTGCTCTACCGCGCAGTGCAGCACACAGCGCACAGCACGGAGCGGGAGAGTTCATTTGGTTAGTCTGGCTGGTTTTGTTGTATTGGTCTACTTGGTCTGGTCGGTCTGGGCGGCATTGTCGGTCTGGTTCTGGTGGCCTGGTTAGTTCGAATTTGTTTGGCTGGTCTTGGTTGGTCTGGTCTGGTCCGGCTGTTCTAGTCTGCTCTTGCCTTGCTAGTCAAGTAGTTCACCTGGTTGGTCTGCTTCGTCTTGTCTGGTACGTCCAACTAGTTCGGTTGAACTGGGTCGAATTGCTTTGTTGGTCTGTTTCGTCTAGCTGGTCTTCTTGACATGGTTGGTGTGGGCTTGCTGTTTTCATGTCTGGTTGGTCTAGCTGGTCTGCTTGTCTGGTGTGGATGCTCCACTGGGCCTGACTGGTCTATCTAATATGGTTAGTCAATTTGGTCCATTCGGCAGGGTTCTTTCGACTCCGAACACCCTCTGCTGGTGCCATCGGCATGGCCGCGAACGTTTCTCCTCTGGGCTGGCTGGCTCGGTTCTTTCAGCGTGCTCGGCTCGCCTGGCCGGCCCTGGTCTGGTCTGGCCTGGCCGGCCGAGCATCCCGTACTGATGTTGGTTGCTTAGTCGATTGGCTGGTGTACCAGGTCCTCCTCCTTCTCCTCCTCCTCCTCGATTTGACTGGCTCAACTAGTTTGGCTGGCCGTGCCTGGTCGTCCTGCTGCGCAGGGCTTCCATGAAGACCAGCAGCAGCAGCAGCAAGGGGCAGCAGCAGCGGCGAGAGCATACTGGCATCAGCGCCCAGGGGAGGATCAATGCGAGGAGGATCAGAGGGAGGAGGGGGGAGGGGAGAATCTGCGTCAGCAGCCGTATTTGTTCTTATGCCCCAAAGCAAGGGGAGGCGACGGGGCATAAGAATTGTTCGCCTGGCTTTGAGCCTCTATATGTGTATATATACAGAGAGAGAGAGAGAGGAACAAACAAAAAAAACGCAAGGGCGGGAGGGGGGGGGTATGGAGAGAGAGAGAGAGAGAGAGAGAGAGAAAACAACAATAATAAAAAACAAGAGAGAGAGAGAGAGACAGAGAGAGAAATATATAATAATGGATGGAGGGAGGGGGAGAGAGTGAAGAGAGAGAGAGGGAGAGGGAGCGAGAAAGTGTAAGAGAGCGAGAGAGGAAGGGAAGGTGGGGAGACTCCACTCCATTTTCTCCACTTCTCTTCTCTTCCCCTTTCCTCCACCTGCCCCCCTTGCCTTCCCCTCCCTCCTGCCTTGTTCTTATATCCATCCCATCATATTTCCGTCCCATTTCCCGTACTTACCTGCACTCAGTTCCCCATCCCTTTCCCGGGCTCGCTCCTTCTCCGTCCCCCCTGCCGCGGGAAGGCCCTTCACTCCTCCTTTCCCCCACCCTTCCTCTCGCTTCCACTTCCAGCTCCGTGTCATCCTAATGCTCGCCCCCCCTCCCCCCGCCTCCGCCAAGCCTCCATGCCTCCCTCCCTCCCTCCTGCCCTTCTCATCCCGCCCTCCTCTGGAGCCGCATGCCCACGTGAGGAAAGAGGCTGGAATCTGAGCCCCAAGTGTTGAGGGGGGAGGGAGGAGGCCGGAGGGGGGGGGGGGAGGCAGGAGGAGGAACAGGGGGCGAAGAAGAGGGGCAAAGGCGGGAGGAGGGAGAGGGCTTCTGCTTCCGTGCCCTCGTGCCCTCCGCCACCGTCCCTCCCGCCCTCGCCGCCTCCGTGCCCCCCCTCCTCCCCCGCCCGGGCACGCCCGCGGGCGCCCTCGGCCCGGCGAGCGCTCCTCGCTCCGCGTGCGCTCCTCTCTCGTGCCTCGTGCCCTCCTCCCTCCTCCCTCGTGCCCTCCTCCCTCGTGCCCTGCCCTCGTGCCTCGTGCCCTCGTGCCCTCGCTGCTCGTGCCCTCCCCCCTCGTGCCCTCCTCGTGCCCTCCCCGTGCCCCCCCGCTGCGCTCGTTGGCCCCCCCCCCCCCTCGCTCCGCCCCTGCAGGCGGCCCGCGGGCGCCCGCCGCCCAGCGCGGCGCGCGCGCGGCGGCGGCCACGGAGCCGGGGGACGCCGGCTGCTCGGGGCCCAGGAGCGCCAGCCAGGGAGGAGGAGGAGCAGGAAGGTGAGGAGCAGGAGGAGGGGGAGGAAGGAAGGAAGGAAGGAAGGAAGGAAGGAAGGAAGGAAGGAAGGAAGGAAGGAAGGAAGGAAGGAAGGAGGAGGAGGAGGAGGACGGAGGAGGAGGAAGGAGGGTGAGGAGGAGGGAGGGTGAGGAGGAGGGAGAGTGAGGCGGAGCAGGAGGAGCATGAGGAGCAGGAAGGAGGAGTAGGAGGCGAAAGGAAAGAAGGAAGGGAGAAGGAGGAGGGAGAAGGAGTGAGGGTGAGGAGGGAGGAGGAGGAGGAAGGAGGGGGGAGGAGGAGGAGGAGGAGGAGGGGAGGGGAGGAGGAGGGAGGAGGAGGGGGAGGAGGAGGAGGAGGGAGAGGAGGAGAGAGGAGGAGGAGGAGGAGGGAGGAGGAGGGAAGAGGAGGGAGGAGGAAGGAGGGAGGAGGAAGGAGGAAGGAGGAGGAGGAGGAGGAGGAGGAAGGAGTTCGTGGTAACTATGAGTGTGCGGACGACCTTCCCCTCCTTCCGCCGGGAGCGGGGCGCGCGCTTTGGGTGACGCGTCGGTGGCTGCGAGAGAGAGAGAGAGAGGTGGAATGAAGGAAGGCATGGGGAGAAAAGAAATATCGGAAGAAGAGAAGGAGGAGGACCAGTGGAAGCCCAGGAGCGTGTCAACAATGTTGCAGTAAATCCTCCCTCCAGGTTTGCTCCTCACAGGCTCCAGCAATGCTTGATCTCCGTTGCGGGAAGTACCCTATTGGAAGACAACAGGTATGAGAATCCTCAATCGCACCAAAATGCCGTTGCTGGGGCTTCAAGCCGAAGCCGCGAATCAACGTGACGGTCGCGCGCGTCCTGACTATCCTAAACCGCGCCAGAACACCACTACCATTCCTGGGATTTCCGCACCTCGGGCCAACGTGACTGCCGCGCCCTGGCAGTCCTAAACCGCACCAGAGCATCCTCCCTGGGATTGCAAGCCTGCGAATCCTTGGCGTGGGGAAGTGGTGATGGTGATGATGGTGATGGTGATCCAACTGACGATGCACATGCGGTGGCAGGCGAACGACGAAAAACATGCTCCTGCGAGTCGTGGGCGGCCCGGGCCTCCCGTTTCGGCGCCTAATTGGGCGTGCGGTCCTCCTCACCGCCTTCTGTGGGACGCGCGGCTTCCTGCCCGGAGGAGCTGGACCGGGGGGCCCTGCCGGTGCCGGGCCCTGGGCCACTGCCGGAGGGAGCGGAAAAGAGGGGGTGATGACTAGGGGGGAGTGGATATCATGGCGGGGGCCATGATATTTCCCCAGATTTCATGGCGCCTCTTCTTATTTCATTACGTCCCTGGCCCCCCCGCTGGGCCGCGCACATGCCGCCGGTCATGATTTGCGCCCCCCCCTCTTGGGCACCCCCCTCTTGGCCGCTCCCGATGCTGGAGGGTGGGGCCGCAGTCGGTACCATCGAAATGGTTATGATAGGCGAAGTTTCCACCACCACTACCATGGGTTGGGCGGGGGAGAAGGCAGGATGGTTAGGTCCTCCTCCTCATCATCATCGTAATCATCATAATCCTCTCTCTCTTATGGTAGTGGTGGTGAAAAATCGGCCCATTAGGTTACGGAGAGAATGGGTACGATGCCCAACAGCAGTTCCTGTTCATTTTGAACACAGGACTCGCTGTCCGCGCCGCCGCGAACGTTGTGGACTGACGACAGAGAGCCGCCTGCCCAACAGCCCCCGTTGTCGTTTTAAAAAGCTTTTGCTGTTGGGCATTGTACCTTTTTTCCGTACCCATATCGGGTGTCTAAATGCAGGGCCGTCGGCCATTTTGGCGGCGTCTCAAGCGAAGGCCGCCGGATCGCCGCTGATCCTTGCGGGGGTCGATCGCATGCAGCCATGGCGGGATCGCGTCGAGCGCGTGTGCGTTGGGCTTCGGCCAAGGAGGGGTCTGCCGAGCGCTTTGGTAAAGACTCACTCACCTCGCCCCCTTGTCGCCGCGGCACTAGTTACCAATCCCTCGCGTGGCCCCAACGTGGGGCTGGCATGGCGGAAGCCGCGGGTGAGGAGGAGATGTAATGGGACATTGGGGAGGCTTGAGGTGGAACAGAGGGAGCAGCGAGGTGGAATGGTGGTGTGGTGGAAGTTGGAAGGAGGTGGAGCGAGGGAATGAGGTGGAAAGATGAAAGGTGGAACGATTCTCGGGCGCACACGCCCTAATACAGCAGTCCCACGGAAAGAAAGATCGGACATGTCAAGCAAGTGGTCAAGTCATTACACATCAGGCGGAACCTACACGATAATACATGGGAAATTTAGCAAGTGTGAACCTCACACATCGATGCCTTGCAATCTAGGCGGTGCAATCTAGGTGGTGCATTCCATGAGGTGCAATCTCTGTGGTGTAATCCATGTGTTGCAAGTTCTGATGGTATGCAAAACCGTGCAAAACAATGGAACGCAATGCACAACAATGCAAAGCAATGAAAGCAATGCAAAGCAAACCAATGCCACGCACTGCACATCCATTTACAGCCATGCAACGCAAAGTGACCCAAAGCAACGCAATGTGACGCAATGCAACTCACCGCAAAGCAGTGTAATGCGATGTCATGCGATGCAACGCAATGCACAGCAATGCATTGCGATGCGATGCAAAAGCAATGCCATGCGATTGCAGCGCAGTGCGATTGCAAAGGCAATGCGATACGATTGCAAAATGAAATGCGACTGCCATGCGGTGCGGTTGCAGTGCGATGCGATACGACTGCACTGCGGCAGGGGCGGATGCAACGGGGCGGCGGCGACGGGCCGGAACGCGGCCCCTGGGCCCGCAGGCGTTCTTCTTGTTTCGCGGGGGGTAGCACGGGGCGGCGACGGACTGGAACTGGGCCGCCGGGCCTGCAGACGGGCCCGGCTCTTCGTCTTCTGGCAACGATCGGCGCTTGATGTGTTCCGAAGCCTCACGCTCGCCAGTTGCTGGAGAACGGGCTCGGCATGTGAGGGAATCATCCTATGCTGCTCCTCCCTCTCATGCGTCGCTGCTTCAGCTTCTCGTCCCTTTCCCTCGTCTTGGTCCCCCCTCTTTCTCCTCGCCCTCCCGCTACCCCCACCCCCCGTACTCCCCGATCCTCCCCTTCCTGTTCCTCCGCCTCTTCCTCCCCCACCCTCCCCAACCCTCCTCCTCCTCCTCCTCCTCCTCCTCCTCCTCCTCCTCCTCCTCCTCCTCCTATCTTCCCTTCCCGTCTCCCTCCCCCCACCGCTGCGTGATGGCGGAAGCCCTGGTCGTCTCTGCCCCCAACACTCGTCTCCAGCTGTGTTGGCACGCGGCTCCCGGCCAGACTCGCTCCGCGGTCGCCAGCGGCCGCGCCGCCGCCTCGCCGCCGCCTCGCCGCCGCCTCGCCGCCGCCTCGCCGCCGCCCACGCCCAGCCCTGCCGCCCAGGAGCACCGCGTGCGCGGAGCCCCGGAAGGCGGAGCCCCGGCGGCGGTGCACCTTCGACCCCAACGACCGACCGCGCTCCCTCCGCGCCGCGCCAGGGGGGCGAGGGGCGGGAGGAGTGGAGGAGGTGGGAGGGATTGGAGGGGAGAGGAGGATGTGGGAGGGATTGGAGGGCAGGAGGAGGAGGAGGAGCTAGGAGGAGGAGCTAGGAGGA
>CAUYUJ010002803.1:313123-333123 GCA_963575745.1 Prorocentrum cordatum | reverse complement strand
AATCTCAGATCAGGAGGAGGAGGAGGAGGAGGAAGAAGAAGAAGAAGAAGACTCGGCATTGCGCTGCACGTCTGATGTCTCATGCCTGCTGCTGCTAACTGCAGTTTACAACAAAGCACCTTTGACAATCGATCGAGCGAGTTTGCGTCCGAGGTTAGGGTAAAGCGCGCCGTGCAGCCTAGCAGTCGAACGAATGCGAGACCGATCGCAAAGAGATTTACCCGTGCGAGCGGGAGGCGAAAACCTCTCGGGCTCCGCAGGTGCCGATGCCTCCAGGTCGGCGGGCCCCAGGCAGGCCCCTGGAGCACCCGAGCCCCGAGCCCTCCCGAATTCGAGCCCACTCCCCAGCAGGCAAGCAACGACAGACGCGAGAGGAACGACGGGGCAAGAGAGGCGACAGAAAGGAAGAGCACGAACGAGGGAAGGGGCGAGGACAAAGCAGGAGGAGAGCAAGCAAGCCGCAACGGAGGGGGGAGTGAGCTCACAGTTCAAAAGCTGCCCTCAAGACATCCTCAGAGGAGGAGAAGAGAAGGAGGGCAGCGGCTGGGCGGTGCCTCGAAATGCGGCGAGGCGGGCGTCAGCTCATTCAGACGGGGATGGAGAGGTGGAAGTTGCCCGAGACGTGGGCGTCGCAGAAGTCCCAGTATTGAGACGTCCAAATCCCAACTCCCAGATACTTCGATATTTAGTGAGTTGCGGCACGGACCGAAAGCTTCGAGGCAGCAAAACCTGACCCGTGTGCCAACACATAAGGTGAGCAAGGGCGATCAAGATCCAACCCAAGCCCCCTGGAAGGCACATCAGGACAGTGGCGGCGTGTACCCCACAAGGGGGAGCGTTCTGACAGGGCCTAGCCGATGAGGTTGCAGTCTAGGACTCCAAACATGTAGATGCCTCCACTGACCGAGATCTCAACTCCTTTTGACGAATCCTTTTCACCGTGTGCTCCTAGTCTGCACTGCCACGACTCTTGCCTCCCTTGGGTTTGGGCCGATCCAGCAGATTCTGGGCCATCATCTCCAAGTGGCCGACTGGTGCAGTGCCCAATTTGAGGCGTCCGCCGAGGTTAACCAGCGCCTTGACCAACGCCTGCTCCAAGAGCAGCTTCGACACCCCAGGCTGACCCTCTCCCAGCGGTATCTGAAAGCCGCCCGCTATGCTGAACTTACTGCGGCAGAACTTCTCGTTGTAACATTTGCGTACCCTGAAGTGGCGAACGACCAATCCCAATTCCTCCAGCGATGCCGGTGAGAAAAACTTGTCGTAAAAGGCGCTCAGCACTTGCGACGGCCCCAGGAGAGTCTTCACCTGCTCGTCCTCCTTCAACGACTTGAACGCGGGGCGCGCGATGTGCAAATGAGGAGGGCCTACCTTCGCCTTGAGCTCCTGGATCGCCGTGACTTCGGCGTGCTGTTTGCCTGCTTGCATGGCCGCGACGACGGGGCTGCTCTCCGCTGGCGAGACCACCGAGATCCTCTCCGAGGCCGCCATGTCTCTCAGCTGCTGAGCGCGTTGGCAAGCCATGTTCAAGAGTATGTTCAGGGCCTGTTGTATGTCCTTTGCCTTCAATGCACCTTCCACTTTTGCCAGCTCGTCGTCTGCGTCGTCTACCATTGATGCGATCTGCCCCTTTTTGTTTGGAGGTGCGCCGTCTGCAGGCCCGCCCGCTTTTGCATGCATTGTGTCCCTGAAGCAGCGCGCCGAGGTCCAGCTCCACGGCGCAGTCTGCGCCGTGCAAGTTGGGGAGGCGGCGCAGAGCAGTGCGTTTGAATGTGCCGTTGCAGCGAGTGCAAATCTTGAGCCAAGTATATGCAAATTGGGCACGCCAAAGACGGTGGAATGATAATCTCACTCTGCGTATAAGAACTCCGTCCCACCGCGCAACGATTGAACCGATGAGACTGCATAACGTGCCTGTGCGCATTCTCCCGTGAGCCCAAGGCCTGCAAGGAACGGAAGCATCACTGGTGACAGTCAGCAGGCTAGCCTCGTTCCTAACCGAGTGGACCCGACCCGCGCGCAGCAACAGGCGCTTCATGGACGAGAAGCGTTCCCCGCAAATCCCGCCCTCGGCCGTCGTGAGATTGCGCAGGTAGGGCCCCGCGATCGCGACATCGTCCGAAGCGTCGTCGACATTCACGAACGGAGCCTCGAAACCAGGATGGGGACCGAGTGCGAGAAGGCCTGGGCCCAAAGGATCGAGAAATCGATATCGGCCCAGTCGTCGAACTCCCGATCGAAGAGAAGCTTGAGGAGCGGGTAACCAGGAGGAAGAAGATACCGGAGCTCCTCCGAGCCCTCGAAACCGGACGTGAGGTCCTCAAGTACCTGCCGAGCCCAGGGGTTGGCGTCGCTGGCCAATGTCCAAGATGCACTGATCACCTCCTCTGAGCCAAGACGCCCAAAAACACTCGCTCTGGCCTGACGGTGGGCCTCGGGGAACTTACTCCAGCTCTGATACCACCTCAACCTCCTCACCCGTAACTCTTTATCGCGCGGAAGGATTCGCCAATGTGCCCACATGCGTGCCGTTGACCAGCGACGGAGCTCCTTTTCGCCATGGTCCGCGAGGCCCGAGATACCCAGACCCCTTCTCATCGCTGGTTGTAAAACCTGATCTGCTGCAGCACAAAAACGCTTGTCAGGAATCCTCGCCTCCATCCCCGATAGAAGGGCCGACTGGGCGAACGCGATCGCGGCCATCCTCTTGGCGCTCAGCAGCGTCGCGTGGCGCAAGAACAACAGGATCTTACCTAAGTCTTCCCTTCCCGCTTGAATGCGTTTCAGTTTTTCGACCTGGAGGGAACCGCTCGTCGTCAGCCAGCCCCCAAGAACTCTCATGAATCTCCCGACCTTGCCCAAGGTGGAAACGGCCCCACTGAAGACTAAACGCCGTTGCCCAAGAGAACCAGGACCGACGAGCTCGACCAGGGGGACTTTTTTTCGGGGTTGAGGGCGACGCCGATCTGGATCAGCGCGCGCTGCAAGTGCCCGCTGCTGACGCGGGCGAGCACCAGCAAGTGACATGCTTCACCTCCCATACGTTGTGGAGGTGGGCCTGGTCCAGGGATAACATGCTTGGTGATATCAGCCGCACACAGGGACAGGCCAACGTCCGTCGAGACCCCGTTCGGCTCCGCGACCAACGCCATAGATCCCGAAGTCGTACGTTGCCGAATAAAAAAAAAAAAAAAAAAAAACGGCTCGAGACCTCTCTGATAGAAGTACGGGAAGCCACGTGCAGAATTTGGATGGCCCATGAAATCGCCCGTGCTCGGGCGCAAGCATATCGTCTCACCTGCAGTAATAATCTGGCACGCGCTCTGAATGATCCGCTGATGTTGGAACCTGACATCTTCCTCCAAGTAAAGCAAGGGCAACGTATCCAGCATGGTGTCCCTCGATGCACTAGAAAAAGCAGTTGTCGCATCTTCGTTAACAATCACGTGGGAATAACCCTGCCTTTGCAGTCTCCATGAGGTACAGCATTGAGTTAATTTTGCATCTTCTCGCATGCGCTTCTTTGCAAATCCATGACATACATAAGGTAGTGGTTCGCGATGCCGCCGAGCTCTGACCCACACATGCGAGTTCCACGCCTTGCCCAGAGGGCAAAAGAGATGGATCCACCTTTGACTTCCAGCGCCTGATCTACCGTTGTGTTTATCCAGTTTACAGCAAGCTGACACATCAAATATAAGCGGGGTTGCTGATGTCCTGCGAAGGCAAGCGAGCAAGTCCAGAAAACGCTCGCGCCTGTGCCGAAGCTGGTCGCAACTCAGCTCCCACCCCACCTCCGCGACATTTGTCCTAGCCTTCCTCGTCCGACAAAGCAAGCCAGAGCTCAGATGGGAGAGACCATGTCGGTGTAGCCCGTCTCTTTGGAGCTTGTCTCAACTGCCGAAGAATCCTAATCATGTCTTGTCTGGCCGCGTCCATGCGCTCGAACTGCATAGCGTTATAACGCACCTCATCTGAAGCATCCCATCCGTCGGTGTGCGGGCGGCGAACCTCTCAACAAGCTCAGCCTGAAGGTCGCACCGAGAGGCACCAAGTCCACCAGCCGTAGCGGGGCGACACAGAAATTCAGAATTCTCCGGGGCTTCGCTGTTCTCGGACTTCAGCACAACATACTTTCTGTGTCGGGGTCCCGCACCTCGCTTTGACAGACGTCGTATGATTCGCTGCACGTTGAAGTGGTCGTGCGCTTTCCATGCCTCGTTCAGCTCAGCCGTGAGTGACGCTACTCTTTCTCTGTTGATGAGCTTCGAGAGATGACGTGTGCGAAAAGTCGTTCGAGCCAACAGCAGTTCCAAGTCCCTCTTCTGCTCCAGACAGGCCTCCCCCATGGAAGGAAAAGGTGGCTCCGAGGGCCCAGGCGCCTCCAGGATGATAGAGGGGACCGAAGGGCCCGAAGGCACGACCTGGCCAGGAGACGCCACGGAGCCCTGGGCCGGGACACTGTCGGGCACGCACCTCCCAGATCATGGTGCAGAAAAGATCAAATGTGCTTGCCTCTGAACCGCTTCCGCTCACGAAGTAAAGAAGAGCGTTCCCTTTCCAACTGTGATAGTTTATTCTCCTGCTGCGACTACTTTGAAACAGTATCCTGTGCCGAGGCGACCATGGGACTCACTGCAGAGTCCCACGCCTCGTCCACGGTCGCCCTCGAGCACAATCGGACCCATTACTCCTCAGGAACAGTGCTGATCGACTCTTGTATCGCCTCGATCGACGCCGTGCAAGACGAGCGGCCCATCAGCAATCTCAAGGTACGATCGCAATCCCAAGCTGGTTTGCGCTCACCAAACTGCGCCTGAACATCGTACTTACATTCAATCAAAATGGGTCGATGCTCGCGGACATCGAGTGTAGAAATCGGTTGCAATCGTCGACCCGCCCCGTGAAGAAGAACACACCGTCGAACGTGCTGCCGAAGCTGCTGAGGAATCACCAGAAAGTCAATATGCGACGTGGAGGTGCCCACCCCAAAGAAGGTCGGGCCAAGCGGCATGAAGGTGTTAATCGCGCACATGTGTGTGTCCACTAGCAGCTGACGAAGTGCGCTCCATGCAACCCCTTCGGGGTCCCTACCGCAAGGTCCAATGCAGGTCCAGTCCTCCACGTCCTCGTCCTCAACAGGGATCATGTCGCCCTCGAACGCGTAGTCCCGAGCGTTGCCCAAACCGTCGTTCAGGTCCATGCCTAGAATAGGTGCACACCGCCCCCCAATAGACTGCAATATCTTACGAATCCAAGCCGTCATTCGTGTCACAATTCGTCGTTGCTCTGCTCGGCCTGCGCGAACGCTCGAATAGACTGGGTAGTAAAGCGAGGCGAACAGCACGTCCATGTTACCCGACTTCAATCTCACTGCGCCGCCGCGCCCTTCCAAGTCCACGGGTGGGGCGAACATCTTTCTGATGAAGCGCTGGGGGAAGACTTTAGAGTGCAGCGTGATGCTCGTGCCACAGGCTTTGTTCGATGATCTCGAGAAACCAAATGATATTTCATAGTGCCGCGAATGGCGAAAAACTCGATGAGGTTCGCCTGCTCCTTTACGCCGACAAGCCCCCTGAAGTAGCACGGCCCCCACATTTCCAAATTCTGAAGAAACCTCTTCCCCGCGTAGTCCGCAAAGATGCATCGGATTGTACGAAACTGCACGAATGTGCCCCAGCGTCCTGGGGGTGCCGTCGCCCATGGTGTTCAACTGACGTACTCGGTGTCGTCGTCGCACTGGCGAGTAGCCTGCGACAAGGACGGGCGTGGCAACACCCTTTCTCATGAAGAGCGCGGGCCCCGCACGAGGAAAGGAAGCATCGCTGCCTCTGAACGGAGTGCCCTGGCAATTCCAGTAGCTGCGACGAGTGTGTGTTTTAAGCCGCGACAGCAGCTGGAGGAGGAGGAGGAGGAGGAGGACAATCCCAGGCTCTCGGCCGTGAGTACGCACCTCCCCCCAGCTGGGTTTCCCCAGGAGGTTCCTCAGCAACTCCTGACGCTTCGCTTTCCTCAATCTTTGGCATTTCGCAGGAAATCCCTGACATGTCATCGGACATTCATAGCAGCCCCCAGGAGATCCTGAGCATATCCTCCGCCTGTCCTCAGCATTCCCAAGGAAATGCGAGGGGCGCATCGCATCTCCTAGGAGTTTCGGATCCTTGGGATTCCCGAGGCAATCTTTTGCTGGTCCGTGACAGGTCCTAGGAAATGCACAGCATACCCAAAGGTATCCCCAAGGATGTCTTGCGCGGCGCGCGACGCGCCACGGAATTTTGTTGTTGTTGTTGTTTTGATGTATGCGAGGTGCTAAAGATATCGCTCTGCGACAACGACCCCCTGAAATTATTAAATATTGGTGCGGTGCTAACGATAACCCCGGGGAGTTCTTAAAGGCTTGGTGCGGTCATGGGCATCAATCACCAAGGATGGATCCTGCCCGGAGGAGGAGGAAGGGAAGGTTTTCCGTAGTCTCTACTGCGGTGGTCCCCAGAGGTTTCCACAGGTCCCCAGAGACATCCGACGGCCTTCGGGGATCCACGGAGGTCCCCAAAAGGCCTACAAGGCCACACAACTCGGACCCACGATTCCCGACGTGGTGGCGGAGGAAAGGGATGCGGAGTAGGAGGACGATGTCGAGGACGAGGGCGTGTATGATGTCTGAGACGTGCGGGACCAGCACGAAATGACTGTGACAGGCCGTTCCCACAAGATAGACCTCACAAAATGGTCGACCCTGTGTGGATGAGGAGAACGAAGGGAGAAGGAGGCGGGCAAACGGCTGAGGAGGAGGACCTCGGCCAATGGTCTCGGCCACTCTGTGCCTCATGTAAGTGGGCCGCGAGGAGGAGCACGAGGAGGAGCACCAGTGAGTGAGAACGAGGAGGAGCACGAGGAGGAGAACGAGGAGCAGGACGGGGAGCGGGGCGAGGTTCGGTTCGGTCTTCCTCTGATGCGCGAGTCATAGCTCGCGACTGCCGGGCAGGTGCCGCCCGCAGGGGAAGCGACGGTTGAGAGGGGGGAGGAGGACGAGCAGAAGGACGACGGCGATGCCTACAGGAGGACGGGGGCCCTGGGAAGCGACAGCCGAGATGGGGGGGCGAGGAGGAGGAGGAGGACGACGACCAGAAGGACGATGTCGATGCCTGAAGGAGGTCGAAGGCTTCGGGAAACGACAACCGAGATGGGGGGGCGAGGAGGAGGAGGAGGAGGAGGAGGAGGAGGAGGAGAAGGAGGAGGAGGAGGAGGGACAGGTGGAGGAGGAGGACGACGACGAGAAGGACGACGGCGATGCCTGCAGGAGGACGGGGGCGAGGGCGATGCTGCGGTGCTGCGGACGTCCTGTGGGAAGTGCTCGCGGCCGCGCGCGCAGCAGCGGCCCTTCGCTCGAGCCATGGGGCGGTAGCGGTGGGCCGCGGGCAGCGGGGGCCGGGGGCAGCCCTGACGCCGCTGGGGTGCGCGGGGTTCGCCCGTCGTCGCCATGCTTCCGGGAGCCCTGAGATCCTGCCGTCGCAGTTCTTCGAGCCGAGCGTGTTCGGCTCAGTTTCGGGACCCAGGACCCTCACAGGTCGTTCCGGGTCGACAAATCAAGCAGAAAGAGGGGGGTCCGGTGATGATTCTTGCGATGTTCTAGTTTTTTCGTGCCGCCGGATCTCAGGGAGGGCTCTGCAGGGAGGACCACTGGACTGCGACCCATTGGAACGGCCGCGGAGCCCGATACAGCCTCCAGCGTCGCCCGATCTCAGAGACATCCGATTTGTCCCAGCTCGGTTTTGTCCCGGCTATTGGCTTCTTCTTAGGATAGTGGTCCACAGGCGAAGGGGTCCTGAGGTCCCGAGGTTCTCCGCGCTGCCGGGCTCCCCCCCCCAGGCGTGCAGGGTCGTCAGCAGAGCTCGGGCTCGGCACGGAGAGCTGGTCCCAGGAAGCGCCCGAGGCCTCCGGGACCGGCTCCCCTGCCTCGGGGCCCGTCCGCTTCACGTCAACGGTGTCGTCCTCGTCCAGGTGGCCCCGCGCCCCTAGGACGACGACCACGACGACGACGACGACGACGACGACGACGACGACGGGCAGGAGGAGGATGAAGAGGAGGAGGATGAGAAGGAGGACCAGAAGGAGAAGGAGGAGCAGCATCGGCAGCCGCGGCAGCAGGTTAGCAGCAGCGGGGGCAGGGTCAGGAGGAGGGTCGAGCGAGATGGAGGAGGGTCTGGAGGAGGAGCTGGAGAAGCATAAGGGTTCGGCGAGAGGAGGAGTAGCAGCCGCGGTCAGATGAGGGGATGGGGAGAAGGATTAGGAGGCGACGCCGACGCGGGAGAACGAGGTTTTGAAGGAGGCGCAGTGGGAGGAGGAGGAGGAGGAGGAGGAGGAGGAGGAGGAGGAAGTGAGGGAGGAGGATGAGGGGGAATTGGGTGAAGGACGATGATAAGTAGGAGCAGGATGCAGATGGGGAGGGGAGGGGAGGAATGGACAGAGGGCGATGTGGAGGGGGGAAGGAGGAGGAAGACAGGGAGAGGAGAAAGAGAGAGAGAGAGAGATGCGGAGAATGACGGTGATGCTTTTCATCCCAGCACCTCCCTCCCCATCTCCCCGCCTTCCACCCTCCGCCCAACCCACCCCCCTACCCCCCCTTCGGCGTCGGGCTGCCCCGAGGGAGCCCGCGCGCGGGGGCGGCGCGCTCCCGCCCGAAAGCCCCGCGGCCGCTCCCCTCCCCCCCAGCAGGCAGGGCGCCCCTCCCCCGACAGCCAGGGGCAGCACCCTCTCAATGGGGGGGGAAACGGGGAGCTGGAGGAGGAGGAGGAGGAGGAGGAGGAGGAGGAGGAGGAGGTGGAGGAGGTGGAGAGGAGGATGGAAGGAGGAGGAGGAGGAGGAGGAGGAAAGGAGGAGGAGGAGGCGAGGAGGAGGAGGCGGAGGAGGAGGAGGAGGCGGAGGAGGACGAGAATGAGGAAGAGGAGGAGGCGAGGAAGAGGAGGAGCAGGAGGAGGGAGGAGGAGGGAGGAGGAGGAGGAGGAGGAGAGGAGGGGAGGAGGAGCTGAGCACGAGGAGGAGAGGAGGGGGAGGAGGAGAAGAACGAGGAGGAGGGGGAGGGAAGCGGAGGAGGAGGAGGAGGAGGAGGAGGAGGAGGACTTAAAGTACTAGTAGATATGACTCTGGGGCGTCTCAACCAGTGAGTGGGCCCAGTTTCCTGGTGTCACCTCTTTGGAGGGCACGTTGGCCTAGCGGAACAAAGTGGCCACGCAGCAACATGGCTTGACGCGGGTGGAGGAGGAGGAGGAGGAGGAGGAGGAGGAGAAGGAGGAGGAGGAGTAGGAGGAGAAGGAGGAGGAGGAGGGGGAATGGGGGAATGGGGGAATGGGGGGAATGGGGGAATGGGGGAATGGGGAATGGGGGGAATGGGGGAATGGGGGAATGGGGATGGGGGAAGGGGAAGGGGAAGGGGGAAGGGGGAAGGGGGAAGGGGGAAGGAGGAAGGGGGAAGGGGAGGAGCAGTTGGACGACGACAACCGCTGCGACGACGAGGGAGGAGAAAGAGGAGGAGAAGTAGGAGGAGGAGGAGGAGGAGGAGAAAGAGGACGACGACGAAGAACGACGGCGACTACGTCGACGACGCACGACTTCGCGATTCGGGGCTCACGTGTGACCACTGGCCACGACTCAAGCCTCACCGCTCACGACTCCCTGCTCACGGCCGACGACAACGCCGACGTGGGAGGAAAGCGACTTCGATTGCAGTAAGGCTTCTTGTGGGTTCACCCGTGGTTCCTAGAGCCTAGAGGTGCCAGGAGCGCGTCGTTTGCCCCAATCCCCAGGTAAGCGGGTGCGACCTCGCTTTTAATTGCACATCGGATCGGCGGGGAGGAGAGTGGAGAGGGAGGAGGAGGAGGAGGAGGAGGTGGAGGAGGAGGAGGAGGAGGAGGAGGAGGAGGAGGAGGAGGAGGAGAAGGAGGGAAGGAAGAATGAGGAGTTCGGAGGGATGAGGTGGGGAGGAGAGGAGGAGAGGAGAGGGAGGAGAGGAGGAGGAGGAGGAGGTGGAGAGGGAGGGAGGAGGAGGAGGGGAGGAGGAGGAGGAGGATGGAGGAGGTGGAGGGGGAGGATCCGTTTCGCCCTGGCATTCTCGCTGAACTCTCGGTTGATCTGCCACACATTATCGAACCCTCGGGTGCCCATGGCGCCCTGTGCGTTTTTTCCTTTGCGAGGACCATTGGGGAGCATCTAATTTGGATCATCTTGGGGTAAACACTCAAGAAAGCGGTGGGTCTCTCCCTGCCCGACAAGCGGCAAGCGGCGGAGGTGGGCATCCGGTCACGAAGTTAGATTGAGAATGATAATGAGGTGGCGGAGGAGGAGGAGGGGGAGGATCAGGATGAGGAGGACGCGGAGGAGGAGGAGGAGGAGGAGGAGGAGGAGGAGGAGGAGGAGGAGGAGGAGGAGGGAGGAGGAGAAAGAGGAAGGAGGAAGAGGAGTAGGAGGAGGAGAGGAGGAGGAGGGAGGAGGAGGAGGAGGAGGAGGAGGAGGCGGAGGAGAGAGGCTGGAGAAGCAGGATGGTGGAAGAGAAGGAGGAGGAGGAGGAGGAGGAGGAGGGTGGAGGAGGAGGAGGAGCAGCAGGAGCAGGAGCAGGAGGGACAGGAGGAGCTGGAGTAGGAGCAGGAGCAGGAGCAGGAGCAGGAACAGGATGTGGAAGGGGAGGACGCGGATGAGTAGAAGGAGGAGGAGGACAAGGAGGAGAAGGATGATAATGAGGAGGATAGGGAAGAGGAAGGGAGGAGGAGAAAGAGGAGGTGGAGTTGGAGGGGGAGGACAATGATGATCATGATGATGGTGATGGTGATGCGGACGATGATGAGGAGGATGAGTAGGAAGAGGAGGGATACGTGGATGATGAGGATAAGGATGACGATGACGATGATGATGATGATGATGATGATGATGATGATGATGATGATGATGATGATGATGATGATGATGATGATGATGATGATCATCATGATCATGATCATGATCATGATCATGATGAAGACGATGCTGATGATGATGATGATGATGCTGATGATGATGTTGATGACGATTATGATGATGCTAGTGATGATGATGCTGATTATGATTATGATGTTGATGAGGCTGCTGCTGCTGGTGATGCTGCTGATGATGATGCTGATGATCATGTTGATGCTGATGCCGATGCTGATGCTGCTGATGATGGCGGTGATGGTGATGCTCATGGTGATGGTGATTGTGGTGGTGGTGATGATACTGATTGCTGATTGTGATTATGATGACGATGATGATGATGATGATGATGATGATGATGATGATGATGATGATGATGATGATGATGATGATGATGATTGTGATAATAATGATGATGATTATGATGAGGAGGAGGAGGATGTTGATGCTGATGATGCTGATGATGCTGCTGCTGATGATGATGAGGTTGACGATGACGATGATGATGGTGATGATGAGGAGAAGGAGGAGGAGGAGGATGTGGAGGAGAAGGAGGAGGAGGAGAAGGAGGTGGAGACGGAGGCGGCCGCGGTCATGATGTACCCAAGGTGGGGCCTCATTCCCCCCCGTTCCATCCCCCCTCGTTGCCGTCGCTCTTCTCCTCGTCCCTCACCTCCCTCCTTCTCCCACTCCTCCTCCTCCTCCTCCTCATTCTCATCCTCGTCCTCCTCCTTCTCTAGCCTTCCAATCGTTCTCTTCTTCTGCCTCCGGCAGTGGCCCTCGCCGCCCCCGTCGCCGCCCGTTCCGTATACTGCTGCAGTATTGCTGGCTTGAGCAGGGAGGCGAATCCCCGATGCACACCAGTTTGTCCTGGCGGTTGGGAGCTCTCAGGGAGTTCGGTTGAGTATAAGAGGAGGCGCTCGAGGTAAATGATACAGCATCCCTTTGCGGCGGCAGGCCAACAAAGCACAGGGCCCAGCAGCGCAGGAAGCAGGGAGTGGCCTTGATGAAACAAACCATTTTCTCTCTCTCTCTCTCTCTCTCTCTATCTGTCTCACGCACCAGTCCTGCCCTCTGTCGCCTCCTCATCCGCTGCTCCTCAGCTGCCACCAGTCCCCCTCCTCCGCCTCCGCGTCCTCCGCCTCTGCCTCCTCAGCCTCCGCCTCCTCCGCCTGAGGAACGTAAGCACCACGGGCCCTGCATATGTATATGTGCCCCAGGCCCGTGCGTTCCCTACCCCCTCCCCTCCGCAGAGCGCCGACGTCGGGAATGTAGGCCCGCGCGCAGACTCATCGCAGGGAGTTGCGCTGCAGCTGCAGGCCAGCCGCCGCTGCCGCCGCTGCTTCACCGTTCCCCACGCGCCGTTGGCCTTTGCAACTCCTCCTCCTCCTCGTCTTTGTCCTCCTCCTCCTCGTCTTCGTCGTCGTCGTCCTCCTCCTCCTCAAGGCCATCCTCTCCTCATCCTCCTCCGTCTCGGTTTGCCTCGTCCGGACCTTTTGCAGTATGCCGCGAGGTGGAGCCTTTGTTGGCTGAGGACGTCGCCGTACAGCCCTCTGTCTGCTGGTCGATGCACTCCTCGTTCTCTTCTTCCTCCATCTCCCTCCCTGTCCCTCCTTCTCCCTCCTTGTCCTCCTCCTCCCCTCCTCCTCCTCCTCCTCCTCCTCCTCCTCCTCCTCATCATCATGCTCATCCTCCTTTTGTCATCCTCTCCTCTCTTCCTCCTCCTCCTCCTCCTCCTCCTCCTCCTCCTCCTCCTCCTCCTCCTCCTCTTGTTCTTTCTCCTCGTCCTTTTCCTCCTCCTCCTCCCCTCCTCCTCCTCCTCCTTCTCAGAGGCATCCTTCTCCTCTTCTCCTCCGCTGCCTGCAGCCTTGTCCACCCCCGGTCGCCACGGCCGTGGAGGTCCCTCAGATGGCGGGCTCGCCCTGGCAGATGGGGGGGCTGCCCCACGGCCTCAGCTTTGGGCCGCAGGCGCTCACGGGCTCGCCCTCTCTTTGCCGCCGCCGCCACCCCTTCCGGGAGGGGAAGGAGAAGGAGGGGAGGACGGAGGCGAGGAGGGAAGGGCAGGAAGCAGGAGGCGGGGCGGTGGTTGGGCTGGATCTGGTCGGGAAGGGGGGGGGCCAGGGCGAGGGGTCTGACGAGGAGGGGGATGAGAAGGAGGACTGTGTGTGTGTGGGTGTGTGTGTGGGGATGGTGGTGAGGATGAGACGTAGTTCGCGTGAGGAGGAGGAACAGTCGGAGGAGCAGGAGGAGGAAGGGAGGCGGGGGGTTAAAGGAAGCGGGTGAGGAGGGAGGAACGGTGATGCGGGGGGAGGATGTGGGAGGATGATGAGAAGGGAAGTGGAGGGTGGTAGGACGAGGAGTGGGAAGACGAGGAGGATGAGCGGCAGGAGAAGATGGAGGGAGGAGCAGTTGGGCCTCATCTCTCTCTCTCTCTCTCTCTCTCTTTCTCCCTTCCTCTCTTTCTTTCTTCCCGCCCCACTCCGCTCCGCGTCCCTTTTCCTCCTCCCCTCCCCGCTCCCCCTGCGGGTGCTTTTGCCCTTCCCCCCTCTTCCCCGCCCCCCGACTCCTCCCGCCGCTGCCTTCGCCACCACCGCTCCCTCCGCCCCCCGCTCAACTCCTCCCCTCCCCCTGCGGCAGGCTGACTTCGATGGGCGGTGCAGGGGTCTTGCACCGCCCATCGAAGACCTCCCTCCCTCCCTCCTCCTCCTCCTCCTCCTCCTCCTCCTCCTCCTCATCGTCCTCCTCCTCCTCATCGTCCTCCCCCTCCTCCCTGTCCTCCCCCCGCCATGTGCACTCCCTCCCCTCCGCCCTGCCCCTGAAGAGCATGCGCTGAGATGTTTCACTCTGCGCGCGCTGGCCGAACGAACGAGTGGAGATGCAGCGGCCGCTGTTTCGGGCGGAGCCATTTGCCATGAGCGGCGTCTCGATGGGCCCACGGGAGGTCTGGCAGGGTGACCAAGGTCCACCCGCCAGGAGCGCACAGCCAGCTGCGAACAGCCCAGTGCCACCGTCTCCTCCCGCGATGCCTCAACCCAGCGGCACCTGCATGTCGCTCCAGAAGGGCTTCCAGTACAGTCGGGGCGCTGAAGAAGGAACCCTGTTCGTTGGGGCGGGGCTCGGTGTTCCTTGATTGTTTCACAGTTTGCCTTGGGTTTTCCTTAGGTTTTCAATGGTAAATCGAAGTTTAAATTATGGAAAAAAGGGGCCTCGTTCCTTATTTAGGGTTCCTTAGGTCAACGCCCCGACTGTAACCACGACCACTATAACGACCCAGCAGGAGGTGGACCGACGATAGGGCAAACCCCATCCGCACGGTTCATGGAGAGGATTGGCGACCGATTGCGCCACATCGGTTACTCTGTGGCCCCAAGAACCGTACGTGCACTGGCAAAGGCAAGGTGCTCTGACCGAGTGGTTCGACCTGCCCGCTTCTCCGCTTCTTCCCGATCTCCGCCGGCGTATCATTCCGCTTCTCCGATCTCCGATCCCCGGTGACCCGGATCCTCGCTTCTCTGCTCCTCCGCGTCTTCTTCTCTGCCACTCCGTCCTTGCCGGCGCCGCGCGGCGCCGCCGACCAGCGCCTCGCAGGAACCGCGCCGCGGGGGCGGGCAGAGGCGCACCGTCCAGGCGGTCCGCGAGCGCGGAGGCCCTGGGCCGCGTGGGTGTGTGGCCACGCCCGCGAAGGGAGCCGTGCCGGCGCCACCAGCGCGCCCAGCGCGCCCAGCGCTTCGCGGCTCCTCGTCGCGCGGGGAGGCCTTCGGGTCGGCGGCCGCCAGGCGCCAGGGAGGCCTCGCACGGGGCGGAGGGGGCGCCCCTGCGGGTGGCCGCGATCTGCGCGCGGTCCCCGGGGGGGGGGGGGGCTTCGGAGTATGTCCTCGTTGGCCGCTCGATTCCGCCTCTCCTCCTCCTGCTCGCCACGGGGGGCACGGGATCGGGGATGGACGGACCTCCTGCCCTGACACGTCGATCAGCGAATTGGCCGTTTTCGATTCGCGGGAGGGCGCCGCGGCCGTCATTTTTGCGGGTCCAGGTCCGTCGGTTTCGGTCCCAGGCCGTTTTCACTAAAGGGTGGTTTACGAAAGGGAGGTTTGTCCACCGCCGACAGGACTGTCAGAAAACGGCTCCAGATGAAGAGCTTGCCCTGGGGAAAGGCCCCAGTCCAGGGTCCAGGACCCGCTTCCCTAGGGGCCCGCCTCCCCCGCGCGTATCCCTGCAGATCTTTCCGCACCTCTGGGTCAAGGCCAGGGAGGCGCGGGGGGCAGGCCAGGCCCACGCCCCGGCCCTTGCCGGAGGTGATCTCTCTCTCTCTCTCTCTCTGTTTGTGCGTGCGTGCGTGCGTGCGTGCGTGCGTGCGTGCGCGTGCGCGTGCGCGTGCGCGTGCGCGTGCGCGTGCGCGTGCGCGTGGCGTGCGCGTGCGCGTGCGCGTGCGCGTGCGCGTGCGCGTGCGCGTGCGCGTGCGCGTGCGGGTGTGGGTGTGGGTGTGGGTGTGGGTGTGTGGTGTGTGCGTGTGTGCGTGTGGTGTGGGTGTGGATGTGGGTGTGGGTGTGTGGGTGTGGGTGTGGGTGTGGGTGTGGGTGTGGGTGTGGGTGTGGGTGTGGGTGTGGGTGTGGGTGTGGGTGTGTGTGTGGGTGTGGGTGTGGGTGTGGGTGTGGGTGTGGGTGTGGGTGTGGGTGTGGGTGTGGGTGTGGGTGTGGGTGTGGGTGTGGGTGTGGGTGTGGGTGTGGGTGTGGGTGTGGGTGTGGGTGTGGGTGTGGGTGTGGGTGTGGGTATGGGTGTGGGTGTGGGTGTGGGTGTGGGTGTGGGTGTGGGTGTGGGTGTGTGCGTGTGTGTGGGTGTGTGTGTGTGCGTGCGTGTGTGTGTGTGTGTGTGTGTGTGTGCGTGTGTGTGTATGTGTGTGTTGCTGTTTCTCGTGGTTAGGTGGCCGCCCGACCTCCCCGAGGCGCCTGCGATCGATCGATCGGTCCTCCCTCCCTCCAGCCCTGCTCTGCTCCTCGCATCCAGGCCCGCATCCTCCGACCACCCTTCTCGTCGTCACGGTTTCCCCGACCATCCTCTTCACCATCCTCAGCTTCCTCCGCCCCTCGCGGTTTTTACCCTGCTGCTTGCGGCAAGTCCCGCCGCCATGCCGGCCCCAGCATGCGGCGACTCTTCGAGGAGCGCAGGAGAGAGAAGCCGTGACATGCGGCGCATCGTGTTCCGAGTCTTTCGAGAGCCTTACGAGGTTGCACGCTCCTTGTTTTCGTCGTCGCCTCCCGCCCTTCCTCAGATCCCATTCTCAGTTTGTTGGAGGCCTCTCAGGGGCAATTTGCGATGACCCTCTGGGCCGTTTTGGATCTTCTTGGGGCCCTGAAGGGTCTTGGGGCTCTTGGGCCGTCTTGGGGCGTCCTTTGGCGGCCGTCCTGGGGCCGTCTCGGGGCTGGCCGGGCCAGCTCGCGGGCCATCTTGGGGGGGCCTCTTAGGCCGTTTTGGGGGCCATACGGGAGGCCGCCTCCTCCTCGGCCAAAGCAAATGCGACAACGTGAGCGCGCGTCACAGCCTCTTAGGACATCGTCGACCATGATTTCTTCGGGCCCCGCACGGAGTCCTCGTGCAGCCGTCCTGGACCTTCCTGGGGACTCTCTTACCCTCGACCTCCACCATCCGCACCTTCCAGGCCGCAGATGCCGCGCAGCAACCGCCACCAGCGCAGCCACAGCGGCCGTCGAGGCCCTGGCGGCCGTCTCGGCCGTCGCCGCGGCCGCGCCGCGGCGGCACCTGCTGCGCGGACGGTGCGGAAGGTGGACGTCGAGGGTAGGCCGCCGTCTTGAGTCTTGAGATTGTTTTGGGCCGTCTCGGGGCGATCTCGGGACGTTTGGGAGGCCGCTTCGACAATCCTGCTGGCCGTCGCCTGCCTCGGCCGTCGGGGCAGTCATCCTGTCATCCTGGGAACGTTGGGTGCCCTGGCGAGCGCCAGGGAAGCGCCGGGCCGCCGCCCAGCGAGCTCCTGGAGGGGGGGCGCACTCAGGGGCAACGATACGGTCGCACAGAGGTGTGATGATCGAGGTCGGTTCGGGGAGGGTACCTGGATGTCCTCCATGTTTGTTGGGCGTTCTTGTGCATCCTGGGGGAGGTTACCCTGGAATGTTTCTCAGTTTGGCTGGCGGAGGGTCTCATGTTCTTGAAGGATGTTCTTCTGTCTTAGGTCCAGCCGTGGGGGGGAAAGGGCGCACTGGAGGAGTGCATCGACCCTCAGTCGCACTTTCATCGTCAACAGGGGCCCGATCGCCCCCAGGAAGGTTCGGATCTGCGGTCGGGAGCCTATCGCTGACCTATCGGCCATGCATCGCCGATTCCAGGTGGAAGTGTCCCCCCCGCCCCTATGCCACTCCCCCCACCATCGCTTCCCCTCATTCTGGAGTGAGGGGGGACATATGCACCACTCCGTGGCCAGGAAGGATAGATGGAATAGAAGACTTGCGGATACTCTGCCAGACAGCACTTGGCATCCTACCACGCCTCAACACATCACGGGGACGCGGTGGGTGATCAGGGTCCTTCTGATTATTCCTCACTCTCTTGCTCCTCATCATGATAATGGTCCTCCTCCCCCTCGTATGCCCCCATTTCCTTCCCCTCCTCCCGCCCTTCTTCGTTCTCCCTCTCTCCCACCATCCCCAATCCTCGACGTCCGCCTCCTCGTCCTCGTCAAGCTGCTGCTCATCCTCCTGCTTCGCCTGCTCCTCCACTTGATTCGTCCCCTTCTTCTCCCTCCCTCCCTCGCTCCCTCTGTTCTCTCTCACACACTCTCTCTCTCTCTCTTTCTCGTCTCTCCCTCTTGCTCTCTAGGTATATAGGTCTGTTGCAGTTCCCTGCTCCTCGTACACCCCTCTGTGCTAGCCCTGCGGCGCCAGAACGGCTTCGGGCCCCTGCCCCGCCGGAGCAGCGTCGGCGACATGCAGCTGGCGAGCGGCCCTTTCGCCCAGACCTCGTTCGGCCAGCCGCCGGGGGGCGGCGGCTACATGAGGCGCACGGTGTGGGGCGATGGGGAGGGGCGAAGGGCGCGAGGGAAGGGGAGGTTGAGTGGAAGGAGCGGGAGGAACAGGAGGACCAGGGGAAGGTGGGGGAGGGGGTATGAGGGAGGGACCACCACGAAGCAAGACTCGTCTCCAGAAAAGTGGCCAAGGCTGTGGCGAGAGCGCCATTCTGATCGACGGGAGCAAAGCACGCAGAGGCCCACGCTGCAGCGGGAGTACCGTTTTGAAACACCGGAAACAATCATGATGAAACAAGCCCTAGGAGAATCAATGCTTGAAGTCTGGCAAGCCAACAAAAAGCAGTGCGCGGAGGGGGCGGGAGATCTTCCAGACAACTTCAGGGGAGGAGGGAGGGTAGTATTCATATATTGGTTAGCCATTAATGGGGATATGGGAGGAAGCAAGGGAAGGGGTAGGGTGCGAGGGAATGGCGGAGGGGCCTTCTTGGAATCATGAGGTCGAAACGCGACGCATTCAAAACCAGACGGAAACCGTCAGGTGTTCAAATGATGTTGGCTTTCGTGGAGGGCTATTTTGATGTGGTGGAGGCTTCTTGGAGCACCTCTGGTGTGCCTTGAGGCAATACTGGGCCATCCTTGTGGCCTTGGCAGCCTTTTGGGGCAGTCTCGAAAGCCTCGGATAGCCCTGGAGAGCCACAGAGAGACGTCATCGCACCCAACAGCCCATGACAGCGGGTGTAGGTTGCGGGCGATGCATGCAGGGAAGCGAGACCAGGCGAGGAGTCGGGGCCCTTTATAACGAAGGCTTCTACACATCCCACCAGGCAGCACTTTGCTTTGTGGCCGAGAGGTACGGTAGCAGATAATCATGTCGAAGTCTGGCGCGCCCCCAGACGAAGAGAGTTGTTGTCGCGGCTACGGGAGGAATAGCAGCAGCAGGAGCGCGATGAGTTGTGTGGCAGGCGTGGACCTAGGACGTAGGGAAATATGGGCTGGAGGACGAGGGTTAGGAGCAGGAGGAGGCACAGTTCTGACAATACTTGTTGATGATGGTGATCATGAGAAGGAGGAGCGCAGGGTTAGGACGGGGCAGCAGAGGAGGAAGAGGGCGCGGACGACTAAGACGCGGACGCGAAGGAGGAATACGAGACGGGGAGCGGAAGCAGGGGCAGGATCAGGGGGGCAGAAGCAAGGATAGGACGTGGGCGAGGAGGGGCACAGCACGAGCCGCAATCGCAGCACGAGGAGAAGGACGAATCGAGCGAGCATGGCTAGGTCGATCAGGAGCAGGACGCATGATGTGCGTTGAGGGGAAGGATGACCAGGATGTGTGCGCGTGGTGGACTCTCAGAGAAGGGGAACGAGACGTCGGAGCTGATGGCGGAAGAGCAGGGGTGGAGCTGGAGGTGGAGGGTACGGAGGAGGAGGGCAAGGAGAAGGAGGAGGTGAGGAGTAGGAGGAGGAGGAGGATGAGGAGGAGGAGGAGGAAGAGGAGGAGAAGGATGTGGTTTTGTTTTTTTGGGGGGGATAAGCACTAATGTTCGGGGTACACCAGAACCCTGGGCAGCAACCCGAGAATTACCCACAGTGCCGCTTTTTTCTTACGCATGGCGATCGTTGCTCTTGCCTTGATATATATATATATATACATGTATATATACACGTATACAGAGACGACACGACCAATGAACCCACCTCTTTTTCACTTTGTTACCTCGTTTGCTTAATCCAGGTCCGCGCCGTCATACTGTATTTGTCCAGCTGCGACGGCACTCACCCTCGATCTGAGGGTTGTTTCCATACATGTTATTGTTGTTATTGTCGTTGTTGTTGGTGGTGGTGTTGTAAGTCTTGGTGTTGGTATTGTTGTTGGTGTTGTTGTTGTTGTTGAACATTATTTATTCTAAAGAATAATTATTGTTGGGACCCCTGGTGCGCGGCCCCCTCGCCGCGCCTAGGCCGCAGCCACATTTTCATCATTTTCGTGAGGAAGTCTCAGGCAAAACGTGGGTGTCCGGATCCGGTTGTTTTGTTGTCCCCCGTTTTCCCTTGCAACAAATAAGCTAAAGTGGACATTTCTTGTTCT
>CAUYUJ010002803.1:290623-298123 GCA_963575745.1 Prorocentrum cordatum | reverse complement strand
GTGGCCTCCCTCTCTTCTTCCAATCACCATTTTTGTGCCCCCCCTCTTTCGTCCTTTCTGCTCCCGCCTCATTCCTCGCCCCCCCTTCCCCCTTCCTTCTGATCCAGTGTCCCTCTTGGTCCCGTCTCTATCCTCATCCTTTCACCATCCTCCTGCTCCCGCCTCCGAGCAGGTGGAGGGTAGGATGAAGAAGACGAGGGACGAGGAGGAGAACAGGAAGTGTTGAAAGATAAGCATGAGTGAGGATGAGGATGACGGAGAGGGAGAGACTCGAGGGGGCATTTGGGAGACGTGGAGGTGTCAAAGGATGGTGGGAGAAGGAGGATGCGGAGGAGGGGATGAGCAGAGAAGGACGAGGAGGAGGAGGAGGCGGAGAAGGAGACGAAGGAGAAAGAGGGGAGAAGGCAGAGTCGGAACCGATTTCACAGCAGCCCGAGGGTGCTTCGCTGAGAGGCAAATCGGGGGTACCGAGTTCGTCGTGGGCGGTGCAGGTGGCCCTAGAGGCTGCCGACAAGGTCGAAGAACTCGAGGTCGAGTGCCTTGCACCGCGCGTCGACCCTGCCCATGTCAAATTCGGCGGGCTTGGCCATCAGGACCAGCAGACGGGACGACTGGTTCTGTGTGCCGTGTGCTCTAGATGCTGTGCTCTGCCCCCACGGGGCGTGCCGTGATCTTGGCGATATCTTCCACGGGCGCAGGAGCCACCCCTCGACCCGCTCCTCGCAAGACTCTTGAATATGTATGACATGTGCTGCAGGAGGGGGGGCAGTCCTAAGACGGGGAAGGCGGCCGCACGTCTTTTGTTCAAGGGACCGGTGGTGGCCCGCCCTGGGTCGCAGAGCACCGCCTATGCAAAGTCGCCTCGCGGTGCTGGTTTTGCAGCCTCGCTCAGCTTGAGGCGGAGTGAGGGTGCCCCCTCGTTTTACCTCTGCGCTTCCATCTCGGCTCGGTTGCACCTCAGATTGGTTGCGCCTTCCTCCCTCCTCGGGGCAGAACCACGCACAATCACGTGCGGATCAGCTTATGACTCCTCCATGTCCTCCCATGCTTGCCCCTGCCTTCCTCCTGAATCTCCCTCGTCTCGTCCCTCCTCACTCCTCCTCTCCTCACTGCACGAGCACAGAAACTGGCGACACAGACTCCTCATCCTCCTTATCTCTTCTCTCTACTCCACCCTCCCTTCCTGGCCACAGCGTCGGAGTGGCCCAGGAATGTATCGATCCATCCGGCG
The DNA here is from genome assembly GCA_963575745.1 of Prorocentrum cordatum. Classification (NCBI taxonomy): domain Eukaryota; class Dinophyceae; order Prorocentrales; family Prorocentraceae; genus Prorocentrum; species Prorocentrum cordatum. Next base: position 296,892 of record CAUYUJ010002803.1, on the reverse strand, counting down.
GAGGATAAGGGCAGATGCCTCTAGAGCACCCCTCGTGAGCGTCGGCTTGATGCCTTCTCGTGCCGTCGTCGCCTAACCCCTCTCCCTCCCCGCCTCTCCATCCTCCCGACCCGCCCCGCTTCCCCCCCTTGGTCCTGCAGGGGAGTCCGCGCTTCCTTCCAACCCACGTCCAGAGAATTACCTTCCCCCGTCCATCTCCCTTCCCCTCCTCCCCCCCCACCCCCCTCGCCCCCCTCCTCTCCGCTCCTCCCTCGCCCCCCCCCCCCACCCCCGCCGCACGCCCCCCCCCCCCCGCGCGCCACAGGGCCGCAGGCACGGCGAGGTGCCGGCCGAGCCGCAGGTGATAGGCGTCGGCCCCCCGGCGCAGGGCGAGCCGAGCCTGTGGTATCAGGCGGGCGCGCCGCGCCGCGCCTCGGGGGGGGGGGGGGGGGGGCCCTCCGCTGTTCTGCGGCAAGCGGCACACGCTCTCCTCCTCCTCCTCCTCCTCCTCCTCCTCCTCCTCTCCTCCTCCTCCTCCTCCTCCTCCTCCCCTCCTCCTCCTCCCTCCTCCCCTCCTCCCTCCTCCCTCCTCCTCCCTCCCTCCCCCCTCCTCCCTCCTCCTCCTCGACCCTCCCCCTCCTCCCTCCTGCTCCCCCCTCCTCCCTCCACCTCCTCTCCCTCCTCCCTCCCCCTCCAGATCCCAATCTACTTGGAGCACCTTCCTGCAGGAATCGATGAGTTAGCCCCCACCCGACAGGCTGGGGCTGTTGGATTTCAAGAACAGGCCTCCCGACCCGTCCAGACCGCATACCGCGGCCGCCAGGTCCCCAGGTCTACCGAGTATCCCCCGAGGGTCCCGCCTCGCGCCTTCGACAAACGCAAAACGAAGCATAATGTAGCACAGCATTCTAGCACAGAGCACTGCATAGCCTGACACATCACGAAACGACAGAGCTCGGCATAGCATACGAAACACTAGCAGAATACAGCGTAGCATAGCACCATAGGGTATGGCAGACCGGACCGCACAGAGCAGATCAGACTACCACGCCACACAGCATACCATGACATAACATGACATTCCATATCGTGGCATAATATATCATACCACAAAACACCATGAACAAGCAGCGCATACCATAGCACAGCATCGCAGCACAAACCATGTCATGTCATGGCAAAGCCAGCTTACCATAACAACACATAGCATAGCTTGACAATCATCACACCTACCATGACAATGACATCACATGCCATAGCATACCATAGCTTAGCGCAGCCTCACAACGCTTGGCATGACAGCGCGGAGCATACAACACACAGCATAACGCCACATGACATGACCTTACCTAGCATCACCTAACATATCATGACAGGGAAGAACATACCATCCCATGGCATGCCATTAGAACTCGCATCATGACTCAGCATCACAGCAAACATGATTGCATAGCATGACAACGAATAACATTACAGAGCGCGGATCGACATGTTATAGAGCAGCAGAGCGCAGCATCGCACAATGCCATACGCGATTGCACGGTGGATAACACATACCTGATCGTAACACCACACCTCATACCGCGGCTTAACACACCATGTAATAGCCTATGGCGCACCACATATACCCATAGCATAGCATGGCATGGCCAAGCATGTCATACCACATCGTCATATCACACATCAGCCCATGGCATTAAACTCACAGTCAGGATACACCTCTGCATACTAAGTTATAACATGACATACAATAGCATAGCAACACACCATACCATAACAACTCATACCATACTATAGCATATCATTACATGGCATGCCATATAACATCATACGAACGCATGCTACGACATAAAGGGCCATGCATCACACACCATACCACCACTAATCCCATAACACCACACACCAGACCAACTTGTGACCTCTACTGCCATGACATAGCATCTCATAGCAGTGCATATCCGTTCATACAATGGCAGCACATACCGTACCATCACACATGATCACACATCGCGGAATCCCATAACATAACAGTGCATACCATAACAGATCGTTGCATCACCTGGCATAGCATAGCAGCACATGACAGAGGACAATAGGTCGTCTCTTGAGAGAACCACGTAACTCAGCATCGAGCATCGCATCACATTTCAGTGCATGCCATGAGAGAACGGAGCATAGTAGGGTATATCATAAGTGATCATAGCAGAGCGTACCAGGTGTGTTTCACGACTCCTACTATAACCGCGGCGAACGTAGATTCCCCATCGTAGATGTTGACGTATAACAGAGGAGTATCCTGACATACCAGAGCCCTAGATAATGTCATGAACAGGGCACAACGTAACCAACATACTATAACATAACGGTTTAGCTATCGATTCACTACGACAGCGAGTTTGAAAACCTTAATGTATGAGGTCTGTCAACACTGCCACCAACTCATATAGCGTAAACTGCATCTCTGAACAAACCACGACATCATATCATCTGACAGAACACATCCTGCCATAACACGTTGCCGCACAGCAAAAACGCAATTTGCAGGAGGAAAGGGAGCACCATGACATAACACACCGCATTCTAATCTCATCACGCGATGTGCACACCGAGGTCGGGTCCGCGGACACCGCCGACATCGAGGGGTTAGCGTCGACCCGCATCATGAGGAGGAGCCATGTTCCGCTGGGCCCCTGCGCAGCACCGCCTCTCGGCCTAGACGAACCCTGAAGCAGGGGCCACGGGCTTCCGGCTTCGGCTTCGGTTTGGGCGTCCGAAGGCCTTGCATCCTTCTCGCGCATCCTCATGATCCGGTCGCGCTGTATTCCCGCTTGCGTATGTCTGGTGCCGGAAGTCGGAGGGCACCAACTATACACCAACACCGATCCTGGCCCAGGATTACCCTGGGCCCATGATCGGTGTATATGCCTTCTTGCCCAAGGCAGGAGGGCGTATACACCGATCCTGGGCCCAGGGTGATCCTGGCCAGGATCGGTGTTGGTGTATAGTTGGTGCCCTCCTAGGAAGGGGCCCACCGATCCGTCCGAGACCCGCGTGATGTAGTGGAAGGCTGTTGATCTGTGCCTTGGGTAGTTCTCTGCGCGGAGTCTTCAAATTGTAGGGCGTTTCGTCAGCGTCGCTGTCGGAGCGCAGGACACATCGAGGGGTTCGACTGCGCGGCCGCTTCGAAGCCCGTGCAGGGAGCCCGTGGGTGGGCCGCTGAATTCCATGCGTGCTTCCTGCCTCCTGGGCCCTCCACTTTGCATTCCACTGGCGGGCAGCGGGCGCGGTGCCCAGTGGCCCAGGTCTCCAGAGGCCCTCTGGCGCCATCTTGAGCCAGAGGTCCGTCTCCTCTGAGCTTCAGGTGGTCCCGGCAGAGCCCCAGGTCGTCAGACGCTTCGTTCACAGGCGCCATCGTGACGATCATCATCCTGCGCGGCGTCGTTATTGCATTCATTCTGGCTGAGCCAGCTCGGTCCGAGTCGGCTGAGCGCCCCGTACTCTTGATCAGAGTGGTGAAAGATTTGGCCTGGATGGCTTTGATGTGGCAGCCAATGCTGCGCCATAAGGTTGCGCAGCCGATCGGCGCCAGCTCGCAGAAGGCCTCGTACGATAAGAAGGCAGACAAACGCACGAGCACAGAGCAGGATGCCACGACCCTCCAGCACGAGTTCGGGTCGTACGCATTTCGCGAGTGGGAGGGCGAGAAGGGCGAGACCTACCACATCGAGGCGTCGGGCGAGGCCACGCCCTGGACCTGCACCCTCCTGGAGAAGAACGGCCACTCCAAGAAGTTCAAGGTGTACCCCGACGAGGCCTCCGGCAAGATCTGGTGGGGGCAGGGCTGGACCTTTTTCTGCAACCTCCGCGCCGAGGAGGCGCACCAGACCCTTGCCCTCAGCTGGTACAGGCCCGGCGCCAGGACGCCCTCCTTCGTCTGGTGGGCGCAGCCCGAGGCTCCCGCCGGCCCCGGCCGCGCCGCGGAGGACGGCGCGCGCCCGGCGCGGGCGGCGCCCCCCGGCGGCAGGGCGGCCGCGGGGCTGCCCCGTTGGCGGCCGAAGCCCGCCGCCGCGCCGCGGCCGGAGGCGGAGGGGGCGGGCGGCGCGCCGAGCGCGGGGCCGGGCGGCGGGGCGGCCGAGGGGCCCGCGGAGGGCGGCGGGGGCGCGGGGGGCGGCGGCGAGGCCGCGCGGGGCGCGCCGCCCGAGCCCGGGGGCGGAGCCGCGGCGGTGGCCGGGCCGCCCGAGCCCGTGGGCGCGGGCTGCGGCTCCCAGGCGCGCAGCATCGCGAACCTCAGGGAGCAGCTGGAGGAGGAGGAGCGGCGCCAGGCCCCGCGCGGGGGGGGGGAGGGCGGGGCGGAGGAGGCGCAGGGGTCCAGCGTCTCTGCCATTTCTCTCTGGCTCCTTGTCCGGCGGCTGGACGAGGGTCGAGGAGGAGGAGGAGGAGGAGGAGGAGGAGGAGGAGGAGGAGGATGAGGAGGAGGGGGAGGGGGAGGGGGAGGAGGAGGGCGAGACACGGCGCGAGACGGAGGAGTGGCGGGACGGGGGTCGGATGGGCGCGGGGGCGGAGGGGACGAGGGGAAGGGAGCGAAGGGGACGAAGGGGACGAGAAGGCGAGGGGATGGGATCGGGAAGCGAGGGGACGGAGCAGCAGCGGGATGAGGACGAGCGGACAAGCACACGAGGAAGGAGCGAGAGCCGTCGGCACTGCCCGTTAGAGTCCGCCCGCTCGACTGCAGGGCCCCCGCACCCCCGCCCGGTCTCATGGTTCGCCCCCTCGACCCGCCCGCCAGGGTCATCCCACCCAGCCCACGCGTTAGGGCCCGCCCGCCCGTTTCGCCCGTCGTCGCTCGTCGCTGTCGTGGTCGTCGTCATCGTCGTCGTCGTTGTCGCCGTCGGCGACGACGTCGACGTCGTCGTCGTCGCCATGGCCGCCGTCGTTGGCGTCGTCGTCGCCGACATCGTGGTCGTCGTCGTCGTCGTCGTCGCCGCCGTCGTCGTCGTCGTCGTCGTTTTCGATTGTTGTTGTCGTCGTCGATCGTCGCAGTCGGCGTCGTTGCCGTTGCCGTCGTCGTTGGACGCCGTTGATCGTCGTCATCGTCTTCGTCTTCATCATTCTTCGTCGGTCGTCGCAGTCGTTGCAGTCGTCGTCATCGTCGTCGTCGTCGTGATCGTTGTCGTTGTCGTGATCGGAGCCGTTGGTCGTCATTGGTGGTCGTCGTTTGGCGTCGCTGTCATCGTCGTCGTCGTCGTGATCGTTGTCGTGATCGACGCCGTTGAACGTCATTGTTGGTTGTCCGTCGTCGTTTAGCGTCGCTGTCATCGTTATCGTCGTCGTTGTTGTTGAACTCTTATCTCTGAAGAGTAATTACTGTTGCCCCCCCCCCGCCTGGTGCCTACTGTTTGTTTGTCATTTGAAGTGCTGTCCACTACCAGGGAAAGCTTGGTGTCACCAAACTGCGTTTTTGGCCGCCGGACTACAGCAACCTCAGGAATCGCGCTCCAGTCTTGGACTTGCTTGCAAGTTATTGACGCTACGCTCTCGATGCCTGGGAATCGCACTCTCGCACGATGCCTCTGCGATTCATTCTCTCACGACTCGTGCCCTCGCCCGAGGCATCTTCACAGTTCACGAAGTTCGCTTCAGCGCCTCCCAACGCCCGACCCGCCCGTTAGGGCCCGCCTTTCGCGTGCTTGGAAGCCTGCCCGCCCGCTTCAGTGTCACGCCCAGTTCGCCCATCAGAGCTCGCCCACCCGGCTCGCCAGTTAGGCTCCGCTCGCCCGACCCGCCCGTGGAAGTCCGCCCGCCCAACCTTCCCGCCAGGATCCGGCCTGTCGCGCGCTTGAAGCCCGCCAGCTCGCTTGATGCCCCGTCCGCCCGACACGCCCGTTGTCGTCCGCCAGTTCGACCCGCCCGGTTGGGCTGGCGCACGTCAGGGTCCGCTTGTCGCGTCTACTGTTCCTCTCTCTCTCTCTCTCTCCTCCCGCTAGATCTTTTGTGCCTTCACTCAAACCTCATCCATTTCTACTGACCCCTCCATTCTCTTTTCCTCCTCCTGTCCTCGCCGTCTCCCTTTCCTTTTCCCTCCTCCACCTCCTATTTCAGGGGCCGCCCCAGCTACACGTGGCAGACAAGGAATGGGTACACATGTTGAGTGATACGAGGGCAGCGCAGAGCGAACAGTGTACAACTGATGTTTGAGTTCTCGTTTCTAAATAGGAATAAGTGTTGATCCCCCCGCCCGGTGCCCGTTGCATTCTCCGATTGAGGTGCCCCCTCTGGGCTCACACACTGTC
>CAUYUJ010002803.1:243123-285623 GCA_963575745.1 Prorocentrum cordatum | reverse complement strand
GCTGCCTCGACCATTCTGGACAAGGCGTTCCAGCGACCTGGGTTAAAACGTTGTCTTGTTATATTTGCCTCTAACTGTTGAGTCCAGCCTGATCCGTGGTCCGAACTGCGTCCGGCCGAGGCGACGAAGAGCTCCCAGACGCTAGGGGGTTAATCCGAAACACACATTTATGCTCCTGACGTTTTTGAAGTTAGCGGACATGGATCCGCGAACGAGTGCAAGTGCACAAGTGGCCGTGCGTGAGGCACACCGCCTGGTTCAGGACCAAACCACACGTACGAGTAATTGTGATAAGATCCTTCCGGTGCATGCGAGCGGCCGTCTTCTGCAAGACATCGGAGACTAACGGGTTGAAGAGCCCAGTAACGTCTCCAAACAAACAGTCTGGTGGATGGTCCAGCATCAGCAATTCATGTTGACTTTGCGGAAACTTCTCAAAGGCAAATGTCGTCTGGGGGTGCTCGCATGGCCCTAGGAAGCGTTCGAAAGAGCGGTGCAAAAACTCTAAAGCCACCTCTGCCCCTCCTATTCCCGAGCAGCACGTGCTGAGAGTGAACTCCTTGAAGTCTGTGCACGCGTGGGCTCTGAACTCATCAGTCGAAGCACAGCGCTGGTCGAGAACCATGGCCAAGCCATGTTCGGCCCACCGGAACGCATCGCCAACAGAATTGACTGGTACGATGTTTGGTGTTAGCATTGCGCCACAGAGCTTGAGAGATGATTCCAGTGAGTCCTTCATGCGTCCCCCAAGATCCCCAAGACGGAGGGTGGAGAAGAGGTAGACTGAGTCAGACTGGTGGTGGTGCGGAGGAGGTAGGAGGCCTTGCATGTCTTTCTTTACTGACGCTGGCGTTGAGCCGGGCTGCGTCTATGTCTGCCTTCGGGGAGAGCCGGCCAAAAAAAATTGTGCCTTGGAGAGGGCGGCCCACCGAGCTCTCTAGAGCAGCTCTATCAGCATTTGCACAAGCACGTGTTTCACTCATGAATCAAAGCGTGACTCAACCTCAGTGCATCTGTGCTTCTGTGCAAATACTGGTCCCCTGATTTGAAAAAGAAACCTAGGCATGCCCGGCTCGTTCTTCTGCGAGGCTGGGGGCCCCAGTTTGTGTCCAGCCTCGCAGGTCCTAGAATTAGTATAGTAGCGAGTAGTGCCTCACTTGAAGACATGCTTGCACCTCATCCAGATCGGGTCTGACAGCGTCAGCTTATGCTGGGACATCTTCTTGTTCTTCCGACCGCCGATGGCCGCGTTGATCTCAGCAACTTTCTGCTGAGTGACGGCCTGGTCAATCTTGGCGCGGCTCAGCTCCACGTTCATCTTGTTCTCGAAGGAGCTCTGCATCTTGAGGTAGAAGATCTGGATCTCCACGTTCTCCGTCATCTTCTTGGCCACGATTGTGTGATTGAAGCGGAAGAATGCCTTGTACACGTGGGTCTGCATAGTCGGGATAGCCCCCCTGGCAGCTTCGACGCGAACCATCCATGCAGGAACGAAGCAGTCGTTGTTATAGCTGGAGAACGAGGAGCCGTCGATGTAGAATTGCAGGCCCCACACACTGCACAAAGGGAGGGCCCCCTTGCTGGGTGTCAGAGTTACCCTGCCTAGGAAAGGCAGGCATATGGTGCTGCTTGCGGTCTTGGCCAACAAACGCGGGGGATCATCTGAGCGCCTGCTGACGATGTGCGACAGCCCTTCCTCTACAGGCATGGCGCCCGTGTCGCCGCCCTGAATGCAAGACGTTCCCATTTGATGCCATAGATGACTCTCCAAGCTTTTCATGAAGGCCTCCACCGCTGCTGGGGTGGCCTCGATCTCCCGGAACATGGTGCGAATCTCAGACAACTTCATTTCGGGATCCTCTGTGGCTGCCGCCACCTGGCCAGCCGCCACCACCACCGCCTCTCCGGGCGCTCCGGAGGCACCCTTCGGTGCCGCCACCACCGCCGTGGCCGCCACGGCGGTGGCCGCTGCTCCGGACGCTCCGGAGGCACCGCTGCTGGAGTCCACCTTGCCCTTGTCCTCCTCCTTGCCCTCGGCCTCCGTGTCCTTGCTCTTGTCGTCCTTGCTCTTGTCGTCCTTGCTCTTGTCGTCGGTCTCCTCAAGGTCGTCGTTGGCAGCTGCGGCAGCAGCATCAGGCTCAGCATCAGGGGCATGAGGGATTACGTCCAGATCGAGGACGAGTTTGGCCTTCTGCTCGATTGCTAGCCTTATGTCGGGCGCCTGCAGGATGGAAGGGTCCATAATGCTCTCCCAAAATTTTGGCCAAGTCTCACTGCTGTCCATCGCCTTGTCCCATTCTGCGACTGTGTCGGAAAACTGACTCAGCGCCGCCAGTGGAGCGTCTTTCATCCCTGGCCACTGGGTCTTGACTGCGGTGAAGATCTCCATCGCGTACTCGCTGCGGAGGCGCTCGAAGGCGAGAATAGTCTTCTTGTCTGGAAAGACGCCCATCGATACGTCCTCGATGGTTCTGCCTTCCTGGTCGGCCACGGCGCTTACCAGCACTGCGAGCTCAGTGTACGAATTCTTAATCAACTGGGAGACGTATTGTTGCACCGAAGCCACAGATGCGGTAAGAGTGGTCATGGTATCCTTCTTGACGCTGAATACGTTGGCAATTGCAGACTGGAACTGGGGATGGAAGCGGGGTGGCACGTCCAAGTTGGTCGCCCTGAGAAGCGCGATCAAGCCCATCACGGTGTCCCGATCCTGAAGGAGGGGATATTCAAAGCAATATTGAACCCCAGGGCCCGACCCAACCCCAGACACCCCGTTGAGAGAAACACTAAGCGACCCATCGCGAATTCAAACACCAGATGTCCGACATCAGCACTGCAAGGGCGGCGCTCTCCGGCGTCGTGTGAACCTTCATGCTGCTGTCCGCCTCGGCCTTCGCCTGCTTGGCCTTCTCCTCCTCCTCCTCGTCTTCGAGCTTCCTGACCACAGCCTCTGCGATCTGCTCGGACGATGCACCAGTCAATGTGCTCGCGTCCACCGCCGCGCAGGACGATAAGAGGTGGGAATGGCTCTTGACAACGTTGTGGCGCACCTCGGCTCTGAGCTTGCTCCACGCCACGTATTCCTTTCCGTCCCACTTCACAGTGCCACCCCACAAGAAGTGCAACGACACGCGGAGGTTGAGGCCGATCTCATCCGAGATGATGGCGCTGCTGGTCAATTTCTGAATGGCCTTCCAAATGACGTCCATTAGGTCATCGATGTAGAACTTCTCTCGGGTGACGATGCCGCCCTTCTCAGTCTTCACACTGATGGAGAGCGACTCGCTGTCGGACTCCTTCGAGCCTGCACCTGCGGACGCGGACGAGGCGGCACCGCTACCGCGCCCGCGTCGCCCTTTGCCTTTGCTGCCTTTGCCGCCCTTGCGGCCCCGGCCCTTGCGACCGCGGCCCGGTGACAGAGCAACCTCAGCGTCCTCGGGAATAGCGTTCAGGGCAAGATCCGCCACGTCCGTTGCTTTTCTCTTCTTGGGCTTCCTCTTAGTCGTGTCGAACGTGATGCTGCCGACCATGGGAGCCTTCATCCAATTGAACTTGTAAGAGGCACCCGTGTCCGTGAAGATCCACGGGACCTCGAGCTCAGCGTTGGCGGAGTCCATGTTGTCTGGGTCAGCCAAGAGAGGCACGATGAACTTCAGGGCCTCCAGCACCAGCTTGTTAAAGATCATCGGTGAAGGAGCGCTCGGCTCGAAGTGGACTGTCAGGAGCGTGATGAGCTCGTAGTTGAGAGCAATGATCTGGGGGTTGTTTACGCGCGGGTCGAGGAAGTTCATTTTCTGTTCTAACATCTCTTTGTACTGCGTCCAGATGCCCAGCCGCTGCAAATGACCTTGAAACGAGATAGCGTGTTGGACTTGCGACCACTTGAAGCCGGCGAAGAACTCGGAGTGGTAAGCCATCACGTACTTCTCATATTGTTTGTCGTAGCGAAATTCTCCCTTCGTTGGACAAGAGGACTTCGTGATGCTGTGCTTCTCCCGAAAGGCCTCCCAGCCACCCGCGAGTGTGGAGCATTCCTCGTACAACTCAGCAATGGTCGTGTCGGAGCCATCGTGGTACTGGTTCGCTTGAACCCGCACCCACTTGAGAACGTCAATGGGCGTTCCATACTTGAACTCGATCGTGTCGGGCACGCCCTTCTCCTTGACGTACTTCACGTGCGGGTTGTTGGGGTTGATCTGATTGGCCAAGATGATGGCGTCGATGAGCGTGCCGCCACCAATCATCTCAGAATTCCCACCACCTGTAGGAGAAGCAGGGATGTACCACATCTTGCCCCTGAACGCCATCATCAAGCCTTTCTTCAAGAATTGACGTGCGTACCGGATCGTCACTGCTTTCTGAGCCCGCTTGTTGCACGCGTGTCTCTCGACACGCAGCGCGCCTGTCTCCGGATCCCAGATGCGGAGCGTCTTGGCCTTGTCTGCAACCCACGTCCGCATGATGTAGTCCATCCTCTCGGCCCCGTCGATGCCTTTCAGCCGTACATCAAGGCTTTCGCATGGGGCGAAATTACCCACACCAGACGGCGGAAGCTCGCCTAGATCTGACATCCGCGTGGCAGTGGACAGAGCGTGAGGCAAGTCCAAGCAGCGTGTGAGGTTTGAGCCCAAGTGAGCTGTGGCTGGGACGCAGGGTGGGGTCAGGGTCCGGAGCTCCCTCGACAGCGAGTTGGGCCAGGGGGGGGTCAGGAGCTCCTCCTGACGGCTGGGAGGGGTCGGGAGCTCCTCCTGACAGCGGTCTGGGCCGGAGGGGGGGTCGGGAGCTCCTCCTGACGGCTGGGAGGGGTCGGGAGCTCCTCCTGACCGCGATCTGGGCCATGGGGGGGGGTCAGGAGCTCCTCCTGACGCTTAGAGGGGTCGGGAGCTCCTCCTGACAGCGATTTTGGTCGGAGGGGGGTCGGAGCTCCTCCTGACGGCTGGGAGGGGTCGGGAGCTCCTCCTGACAGCGGTCTGGGCCAGGGGGGGTCAGGAGCTCCTCCTGACGGCTGGGAGGGGTCGGGAGCTCCTCCTGACAGCGATCTGGGCCATGGGGGGGTCAGGAGCTCCTCCTGACGGCTGGGAGGGGTCGGGAGCTCCTCCTGACAGCGATGTTGGCCGGAGGGGGGTCAGGAGCTCCTCCTGACGACTGGGAGGGGTCGGGAGCTCCTCCTGACAGCGATCTGGGCCAGGGGGGGGGTCGGGAGCTCCTCCTGACGGCTGGGAGGGGTCGGGAGCTCCTCCTGACAGCGATTTTGGTCGGAGGGGGGTCAGGAGCTCCTCCTGACGGCTGGGAGGGGTCGGGAGCTCCTCCTGACAGCGGTCTGGGCCAGGGGGGGTCAGGAGCTCCTCCTGACGGCTGGGAGGGGTCGGGAGCTCCTCCTGACAGCGATCTGGGCCAGGGGGGGGGTCGGGAGCTCCTCCTGACGGCTGGGAGGGGTCGGGAGCTCCTCCTGACCGCGATCTGGGCCATGGGGGGGGGTCAGGAGCTCCTCCTGACGGCTGGGAGGGGGGGTCAGGAGCTCCCCCGGGCGGCCCTGGGCGGCGGCCCCGCCGCAGCCCCAAGAACGGAAAAATCATTGAAAAATAATTCAATGATTTTTTCCCGAAACCGGCGCCCGCCCAAGGGGGGGGCAGGGGGGAGCAGGCGGGGGCAGGGCAGGGGGGGGGAAGAGGGGAGGAGGGGGGGGAGGGGAGGGAGGAGAGGGGGGGAGGGGCGGGAGGGGGAGAAAAACAGAGGGAGAGGAGGGGGAAGGGGGGGGACAGGTCTCCTTCCTTTCCTTTGCCTCGGTCTCCTCGCTTTCCGTGGCCATCTTGGTTCAGTTTGCTGGCTCTGACCCGTTTCCCTTCGTGGGGCTTGCTTTTGTTGTTCCAACCATCTTTCCACATAGGTTCAATTAGGTTCAAATTGGGCAGACTTCGCGCACGCATTGCCACTAACGCACAGTGGCAATAACTCCCCGTGCAAGTCCAGGCACTGGCACGACACTGATGGCAACTGGACCTTCTGCCCTCCTCTTGCCAATCAGGCTGAGGGTCCCTCTGAGGGTGCCCTGTGCTCACCGACGAATGCATCACAGAAAAGACACACGCGCTGTACCTGCCTCAAGCACTCTGGAATCACAATGTCCCTGTCGAGCTGTGGCACGCCGAGTGCTTTAGCAGTGTCCAACTTGAGGCTGCAGCACGACTTGTGCAATGATTGAAGGCAGATGCAGCATTTGATGAGGGGGTCTGTGGAGCCAGCGTCTACCCGGCCGCACAGCGCGCAGGGATACAAAGACGACACAGACATTGCATGGGTACTCTCATCCTCCATCGCAGCAGTTGCCTCAGTCAGCATGTGCTTCAAGCGCAGCACTGGACCTGGGACCTCAGGTCTGCCGACGTTCTTGGCAACCTCCCTCCCCCATGTAGCGAAAGAGCGGAGAGAGAGAGAGAGCAATGGAGGAATAGAGGTAAAGCGAGAGAGCACGAGGTTCAGATACACAAGCATACCTGTTCCTACTGTGCGGACAGATGAGCAGACCACTCAAACCCCGATGCCTGCCCGACCCGCCCCCTACCCCGGCCCCTCCTTCGCCATTCTGACCCCGCACGCCGGGTGAAGCACGGTGGCGTGCGAGTAGTCGCGGAAGGGTTGCGCATATGCCCCGATAACCATTGAATAAATGAGTTGACCATGCTCATCATGCCGCACTTTTTGGCCAATCCTCGTTAATGGATTTCTCCAATGTACGAACTCTATGCTAATACTACCTGCCCAATCCACTTCAACTAGGGAGACTTGGCCGCCGGCTCCAACGGGACGGTCGACCGCTGCTACGTGTCTCTGCGTCAGAGCTTCCACTGCACAGGTGGCCTCACGAAACCACACGTCGTAAAAGTCAAACCTGGCCTGCTCGACATGACCGCTTGGAGCAGGACTTGGATGAGCATCGAGACTGAGACTCCCGAGACTATCCCCCGAACCCGATGGCGAAGAAGCAGACCCAGTAATCGGAGTCCCTGCGCTGGCTGCACCGGCCAACGCCTGTGTCATCCCCGATAAGGCGTGAGCAATTCCAGCATCCTGAAGATCATCGACGTCGGTCCGTGGAACGTCTCCCGCAGCCAACACCGATGTATCAAACTTCTTTCTGAATTCCAAGTCTGCTAAGGCTGCCACTCCGGCCGCTGTATCCTCAGCATCGATATCAGCGAACACTTTCGCATCATCTGGTGACACCAAGCCCGTAGTGTCGCGATCGCAGTCGCTTTCAACGGCCGTGGTGTCAGCCATCACAGCTTCCAGCTCGGCCACTAAGTCTATGTCCTCGTCGTCGCACTCCATGCCCAGCTCTGCCTGGCGAACTTCGGCCAAACGTGGCCAGAACATCAATCACCGTCCCCCAACAGCTAAACGATTCCCAAATCAAAATGTTTGAAAGCAACACTGAGAAGCCCGAGCCCAAACTCAGACACAACCAAACGGATCAAATTGACTCAAAACGAACGTTTCTGAATCCACCTGCGCTGCTTCAATCGGAAGGACGTCCTGCTTGGCCTTGGGCTTAGCGGGCTTCTTGTTCTGACGAGGTGTCTGAGGAGAATCGTCCAGGCAGGGCAAGTCACACTTGACGGCTTCCCCCAGTCCCACGAGGTGCGCCCCATCCACGCCATCAGCGTGGATGTCTGCCCACTCATGCTCATGCACTGACATGGTCACTTTTCCCCATGACATGCAAGTCTCGTGGAATTGGGCGAACATGTGCAATGATGATTTCGTCTCTGGCGGGGTGCAGATTGCAAACGTGGCCGTGCTGTCGTCGAACTTACACTTGGCCATAGTGGCAGATCTGGCATGCACATTAAGCAGCAACCAACAGGAGGAGGCGCCATCAACCTCGGATAGTTTGAGCACGTGCGCGGTGGACATTGCGAACATGTCGTCGCACTTCTTCAACTCACGGAACCATTTGCGGTTGTACCGGGCCGCCCAGAGCAGTGCCGGCATCGTCCCGTTTGAAGGGTCTATTGGCCTACCTTTGCTTGTATCAGGGACCGACGAGGCATCAGCGATTGGGGGCGGGCTGAATCGCATTGGCGTCTTCAGAACATCATTTATGCGATCGGAGTGTTCCACTGCGTCCTCAAGGATCGGCCCAACGTGCGCTGCGACTTCTGACCATTTCCGTGACATGCCCCTTTCCCCCATGCCTGCTTTCTTCCTTATTGCAAGTCTCGCATCAAGAAGAGGGAGCCGAATTTTAGGCGCCCTCTTGCATATACATTGCAACATGTTATTGAGACCTTCTATCTCCTGAGTGTCTCCTGCCCAATGGATGGCTACAAACCTTAGCGGACAAAATAATTGCATGCTGAGGGTCCCAGATACAGAAGCACGCTCGAGATCATTGCTGAAGAGAGCGCGAACTTTGAGAGCTGTGATGTGCAGAGATTCTGCTGGCTTGGACAAAAGCAACTGTGCTGTTCTGATCCTCTCCTCACATCGCACGTTTGCGGGCTCACGCACAAGGTTCAACAACGCGTACGGGAAATCACCGACTCTGGCCATAATGCGCCTGTCCCATTCTGCTAGAATCCTCAAGACCATTTTCTTCACTCGAGCCCAAATGCGGTCGTGCATCTCTGGTGCAGCCTTGTGGATAATATCATCCCAGTGACTGCGAGACAGCATATCTGCCCCCCCGGGCCCCCCCATGTACTATAAGCTATCGCGCTCGCTGGCCCCTCCCTCCTCCGTATCCTCTCTTCCCTCCCTCCTCCCCTCCTCGGGCCTCCTCCTCCATCCTTTTCCTCCTCTTCCTCATCCAGCGGCAAGGTTGGCTCAAGCGCTCAAGCCACTGTGTCGTTTCTTTCGCAGTCGTGCTCTTGTCGAACAAAGCATCCCCCCTGCATTAACACCACAACAACGCATGCTTACTCACTTCCCGGAGCCCTTCCCCCTCCCCGCCTTGAAATTGAGATCTGATATCTTTGGCCTTTTTCCAGACGAGCCGGGCCAGACTGGATGGTTCATCACGAGGCCTCTTCTTCATCAGCGAGTACAGGGCATGACTCAACGGTTGTTTGGCCCGAAGCGAAATCTGGAGGACAACCCAGAATAGATCCTCTTTCACCCCTTTGCCTGCATCATCGGCCCATTTCGTTGTTTTGGTTGTAAACAGTGCCGAATCGTCCTGTCCCATTTCGTCCAACTGAGCTTCGCCATCTTTTTTCAAGTTTTCTGCTATTTTGGCAAGGGTCTGCTGACCATCGGACTTCTTCTGGGCCATAATTGATAACAAAATCGGTCTCAAGACTCTGAGCGGACACTTGCAGACATGTTCTTCACAAGCAACTGTGTTCCCCCACCGCCCCGATATTGGTTTCGGCGGAACCGTAGCGGCAAACTCGGCAGCACCAGCCGGGCTGAAGGCGAGCCAGGCAGCGAATACTCCTCTGGCATTCTGCCGCCACATGTGCATGATTTTTGCCAACGTCGCGTAGTACCTGGGGGGGCTCTGCTTTGGGCCCCGACTTAGTTGGGCCCCGACTTAAGGCCCCGGCTTAGTTTGTTAGTTGGGGCCCCGCCGATTTAGTTGGTCCCGACTCAGTTGGTTAGTTGGGGCTAAAATGGAACTTGGGCGGGGGGGGTTGTCCCGAGTCCCGCGGTACTTCATGGTGGTACACGGCTGCTCCTGGACGCGAGCTCTGTAACTCAAGAGGTCCTTCGACGACGACGTGACGACGTCGACGTCGTCGGCGTCGATGACAACTCCCGAAAAAATCAGCCAAAATTCGGTGGCCGAATCCCCCTTTTCCCCCTCCCGGGCCCCCTCCACCGAGTCAACCCCCAGCGTGTCCTTTAGCATGGCATCGCTCTCCTCCAGAGACATTTTGACTGACAAGTGTAATTGATGCATCAAGCAGTCCCCATCGAATAGCCAGCAGCATACATTTGACATGCATGCTTTGTGGATTAGCTTTCTGCAGCCTACCTCATCAGGGCCAGCGTCGCTGGTAAACATCCAAACCTCAATATGCTTCTGCAAAGACGCTGCAATCGCACCCCACTCTGAGTCCCACTCTGCCTTCGCGCACAGGATCTGCCCCTGCATGTCCGGGGCGAGAATAGCCTGGGCACGCGGGCGCGCGCGGAAGCACGGAAGCAAGCAACGGACAACCATATTGTTTGGAAATGATCTCCTCCTCCCCTCCCCTTCCTCCTCCTCCCTCCTCCTCAGCAGGGGGCCGACGGGCCGTCAGGAGCTCCTCCTGACGGCTGTGGGAGGTGGGGAGGGGTCGGGAGCTCCTCCTGACAGCGACCTGGACCAGGTGGGCATCGGGAGCTCCTCCTGACAGCCTGACGGCTCTGGTCGTATTTCTAATCTTCCTCATTCCTCATCCTCCCTCGTCCTTCCATCCTCCATCCTCCCTCCACGTTCTCCCCCTCCTCCCCCTCCTACCTACACCTCTTCATCACCGCGCCCCCTCCCTCTCTCCATCTCTCTCTCTCTCTCTCTCTCTCTCTTTCTCACTCCTATTTTATTCCCTACCTCTCCTCATTTCCTCTCGCTCATACTATTTGTAGTCAGCGCGGCACCAGTGGTCCAAGTGGTGGTGCAGCGTGTGAAGCTTCCTGTGAAGCAGCTGCATGAGGCACGAGCTGAGCAGCCTCACCAGCAGCGTGTTGTTGCAGTGGCAGGCAGTTGGAGACTCCCTGGATCCAAGCAGATGCACCAGCAGAGGAAAGCTGCTTCAAGGCCATTGAATACGCGTGGAGCGTGGTGCCGCCAGAGCACACCTGAAGATCGCCAAGGTCACGCCGGAATCGGAAATTCTGAAGCACCCAACCAAAACTGTCATACTCATAGATCGGCACAGTAGCATACCCAACCCCCACTTCGAGCGTGTGCAGCTTGGAGCTTTGCCACACATGCGTATTGGTAGCGTCTCCTCTGACAGTATGGACGGACACTGTTACAGCAGACCCCTGTACTGCTTCATGCACGTGGGCGATGCGATTCACCATGTCGTGAGAAAAACAACGTGCTGACGCAATCATGGCGGCGCGGAGGTGGATCTCATACTTGGTGACCGTGTTGCCAGTCACATCTAATTCACAAGCTAAGCCCATGCACATGGCTGGAGCATTTGATATGCACCTGCGCATTGCCAATCGCATCCCACCCTGCACACTGAAATACCTCTGAGAATAACCCCTCTTCCCTGTGTCTGGGTCTTCCTGCAGCATCTGCTTCTCGAGATCACGCACTTTCTCTGCTAACTGGTGGATGCGATTATCCTTCCGAGCAATCTTTCGAGTTGCATTGTGGCGGTACTCTTTGAACTTTTTTGAGAGAGCGTCCATGTCAGCAGATCTGTCCGATGATTGAGAATCAGCAGTCGTCGGGCACGGGCTTGACGGGACTGGGACGAGGCTGAGGCTGCTTGAAGGGGTCAAGGGATCTGGACCACGAGATACCGGCACTATAGAACCAAATCCAGGCAAAGGGAAGCTAGCCGCTGGAGGATCGGTACTGGCAGGCACGGGCACGGTGGTGACCTCCACGGAATTCTCGAAAGGCACCTCCCCTCGAGCAACCCCTCATCCTCTCCTTTGCCTCTCCCCGCCCCTCTTCCTCCCCCGAAGCGGTGCCGATCAAAGGGGACGAGCCGCCCACTGCGTGGCGAGATGCGTGTGCAACCAGCTAGAATGCGTAAAAAAAACTCTCCTCTCGCTTCCTCTCTTCTCTCGCCTCTCCGTTGCCTCTCCTCTCCCCTCTCCCCTCCCCTTCCCATTACCTCTCACCTTTCCTCCCCTCTCCCTTCCCTTCCGTCCATCCCCCTCCTCCTCATCTCGTCCTCTCACCCCCCCGGCCCGTGCTTCTAGCAAGACAAGGAACGCCCATCCCTGCCCGACCGCAAGGCCAAGTAACACCATGCACTTCTCCCACTGAGCCTCTGGAATAGAAGCACCCGCGCTGCGCACCAGGCGCCGAAAGTTGAAGAACGTGAGCTGGTCCTACCACCCGCGGAGATCATCCTCATCCTCCTCCGCCTTCTTCCCCCCTCCCTCCTCCTCCCCCTCCTCCTCCCCCTCTTCCCCTCCCCTACACTCCTGCGGAAGCGTCTTGGCCTCATTCAGGGCCGCATTCGTGTCGAACGTCGCGAACCTTGCCACGCTGCTGATCGCGGCGCACAGGTGGTCTGGGCTCGTGAAGCTCAACAAGCCAGACTCGACAGTGCATCGGCCATGCACCGCAAAAGCGAGAGAGCGCGCAAGCATTCCAGCGAAACAAATATGGCTTGGTCAAAAAGCTCAGTCACGTAAATAGCATTTCCCTACAGTCAACCCAGAGAATAAGGATGCGCGATAAGGATGCAAGGCCCTTGGGAGGCCATGTTGACATTTCCGAATATGCAAAACTTAAGGACGCAAGGCAAATCCTAAGGATGCAAGGGTACCCTTAGGAAAGTTGTTTGTCCATATTATGCGGGTTGACTGTACTTGCACACACCCATCTTGCTCATTTTCCTACTATCCTACTACTCTTCTCCTCCTCCTTCCCTCCTCCTCCTCCTCCTCCGCGTTCCTCCAAATCCTTTTTTTTTTTCTTCGGTCACGAGCGCCGAAGTCAAGCTCAGGACAACAATTGTCCTACGTTGGTCTCTGTCACGAGCGCCAAAGTCAAGCTCACGACACTTATTGTCTGTCCCGAGCCACGCCCGTGAGCTCACGACAGCGAGGGGGGGTGACCACCCGAACGCCCTGGAGTTCCATCCCCATTCAAGAATAGTCAAAACATAGTCAATGGATGATGTTTTGAATATTTGTTTGGCCATTTTGGAGTATTTGTTCAGTTTTTTTCTTTTCATTTTCCGTCGAAGATTCCCCTGTAGGGGGACACGCCCGACTTGATTGCAGTTTCAGTTCCCCGCCTCCCCCCTTTGCCTTCCTCCCCCCCTCTCCGCGGCCTTCTCCGCATCTGCTCCAGAAGCGAGGCTCGCGTCCCCACGCCGCCGCCGCAAGCGGCCGAGTTCCAGGCGACCGCCGGGGAGGAGCAGGAGGAGGAGGAGGAGGAGGAGGAGGAGGAGGAGGAGGAGGAGGAGGAGGAGGAGGAGGAGAGGTGAGGAAGGGAAGGGAAGGGAAGGGAAGGGAAGGGAAGGGAAGGGAAGGGAAGGAGGAGGAGGAGGAGGAGGAGGAGGGGAGAAGCAGGAAAAAGAGACTGAGAAGGAGGAGAACAGAGAGCAGGAGGAGAGGAGGAGGAGGAGGAGGAGGTCGCCATGAAGGAAACTTGTATTGCGGGAGACGGGTCCTGAGGCCTGTCTCTTTTACTTAGCCTCCCGGGACCCTCCACGGGCCCCAGAGCTGTCAAACAGTTATTCATCATGAAATTATAACCTGGGAAATGCCGCGGTGTTTGGGACCCGTCTTCCTCTGGGCTCCCCTCCTTCATGCTAGAAACAGATGCGGAGGATATTGAGAGGGGGGAGGAGGGAGGAGGGAGGAGGGAGGAGGGAGGAGGGAGGAGGGAGGAGGGAGGACGAGGAGGAGGAGGAGGAGGAGGCGGAGGAGGAGGAGGAGGAGAATGAAGGAGGAGGGAGGAGGAGGAGGAGGGAGGAGGGAGGAGGGAGGAGGGAGGAGGAGGAGGAGGAGGAGGAGGAGGAGGAGGAGGAGGAGGGGAAGGAGGAGGGAGGAGGAGGAGGAGGAGGAGGAGGAGGTTGTTGTGGAGCGACCTAAAGTCAGAGAAAACGATTAAAAGACCCCCCCATCAGAATCAGAGGACGCCTCATCCTCATCCTCCTGGCGGGGCCTACCCTCGGCCTGCCCGAGCTCCCTGACGTCTTGCAGGTCCTCTTCGGACAGGCCGAACGCACTGAGGACCTCCTGCTTGGAGGCGAAGCCCGTCCTCGCACGGGCAGAGGGCCTCCCTGCGGGCGCGGCAGCCGAGGGAGCACAACGGACAGACAGCAAATCTCGCTCCGTCTGAGAGAGGCAGCGAGCCGACGAGAGGGTCAGGAACTTCGACGATGCTCGACCATGAGGGTGCTTCCCTTCCCGAATTCTCTTCAGCTGATGCTTCACCTGCGGGGACCTCGGCCTGTGCAAGCAACTGTCCAACATAAGCACACCTGGGCGGAGGTCCTCACAATATGCACCGCACTTGACGCAAAACACAAGCGGCATTCCTGACTTCTGAGGCGAGTCGATCTCGCATCTCATCAGGGCATGCCCGTTCAGGTAAAAGGCACTGGTGGCAACCTCTTCCCAATCGAGCCCGTCCGGCCCCCCAACGTCCACCCCCTCCCCGCCCACAGACTCATCAATCTCAGGCTCAGGCTGAGGCGGCAACTCGTGAGAGTCAGGTGCACACTTTTCCGAAGCTTCAAGGCCGAAAGTGTCCAGACGCTTTTCCGCCTGACCTTGCAGGTGCACCTCTAAATGTGCAGCCCACTTGGCAGACTCTTTCACAAGACACTTGAGACCTCTGTACAAGTCAACGTCCTGCTGGCAAAGTTGGTGCTTGGCAGCACCCATCTTCGCGTAAGAGTCTACCGAATCATTGGCTCGCTTCTCCCACAGGGTCGTCTTGCCACTGTGGACATCCAACATCGAGCAGTGAGCTGCCGTCTTAAACGCCGTGAAATCCCCTGGAGAGAAACTGGACCAGAAGGGGGCCCACAGGTGGGCCCTGGGCCCTCCAGCCGAGGCCCCCGCCCCTTGGCCACCCCAGAGGACATCCAGAGTTCCCTGGCAGTCACAATATAAACCAAACGGTGCCATCGCACACAGATTCAGCATGTAAGCAGCATAGTCTTCCCATCCTTGGCCGTTTGGCGAGGCCCATGGGGGAAGGGGACGGGTCCGTAACAAGCCGGGATGACATTGCCCAGGGGATCGGCCTGGACTAAGGCCCAACCAGCCCTCGAAAGCCCAGGAATCCCTGGCCAAGAAGCGGACCCATCCGAAAAACTTAAACCACTGAGGCGGCCTGTCTCAGGCCTATTAATCCAAAACACAGTCTGGTCAGGCTCCTGGGCAGGGAAGAGCGCCAACAGCGACGGAAAGATCGCACGCGCGAATCTCTCAGCAAGCTCCTCCCCTCCCTCGAGCACACGGGCCGCCCGTTTGGCGAGCTGCGGCGAGACCATGTCCCTCCTGAGCACAGCGTGGGCCGAGCAACGAAATTGTCTGTGAAAAAGGGTCACCGCTTCCTCCTGACACAGCCTACACTTGCCGCAACTGTGATACCCATGCCTGTGCACTCTAGCTTGAGGCCAGTGCACATTACTCATGAGGCTCCTGAGGGCCCTCTGATGCTGGGGCTTCCAAGAGGAGGAGGAGGAGGAGGAGGAGGAGGAGGAGGAGGAGGAGGAGGAGGAGGAGCGAAGGAGAGACCTCACAGCATCCCAGAAAAGAGGGTACCCTTGGAGCTCATCTCCTACCTGCATCAGCGCCTGCCTGTCCGATGCTCTGACGGCAGCCGCACGGACCTGCAACCGAAACCCCACAGGCGCGATCTGAGAGAGATTCCAGACCTGCCCGAGGTCTGATTCGACCGTTCGAAAATCACGAAACTTCCAGCCCACACGAGCAAGACTGAGCACTGCCACATCCGCAGGAGTCGCAGCTCCCTGCCATGGGTGCCTTTTCGAATTGGCTCGAGCTATGGCCGCGTCGGCCGTCGCATTCAAAATCGAAACCTTGGGAAAACTATCCCAGACCGCAGTGGCCCATTGATATGCCACATGGCCAACATAGGCCACAAACGGGCCAACGATTTCTCCCAGACGGAAAGAATGCAGCCGAATTCCCAGGGAGGCCCCTTTGGGATGACGTCCTAGAGCGTGAGCCGCCGAGAGCCTTAGGCCATGCATGGCCGTCGGCGAAATTCCCAAGACACTACTGCCCGAGAGGGCCGACGCCGTGGCCCCCATTCTCTGTACAAGAGCCACATAAGCCCCAGCCTCCCTCAGCAGTCGAAGTCGCTTCGAGCGCGAACCTGCATCGATGAACCTCGCTCGCTGCACTCCAACACGTCGTCGTGAGCCCGTCGTCGCATCCGCGCCGAGGTTGCGCGCGTGCTCGACCCGAGACGTACCAGGCAAGCACCAGGACCCCACAACATGGGCCTGAATCTCTCGAGTTCACAAGTACTTCGTTTTCTTGATGTTCACAGGCAGGTGGAGCTCCTCAAAGCACGAGAAGAGCTGAGTGACTGCACTCGATAGCACCTGAGCTACCGGAACTGGCCGACCACACGCCTGTAGTGCAACGTCGTTTGCAACATTGCGGATGAATAAATTCGGCCTACCTTGCTGTGTGAGAAGAAGCGGACGGAGCAACAATAACTTAGCCAGTGTCGTCGCTCCTGAGCATCCAGCCACCACAGCTGCATTCGCCAAGTAGGCCGACGATACGGCACCTCCATACATCAGAGCTTTATATCCAGCATAGATCGTACAGTACCCTCTGAGGACCTTGATGGGGAACCCATACTGGGGCCCCGCAGCCCTGAGGTCAAGGTGCCTAATGTGCTCATAGAAGCGGCTCAGGTCGACCAAGACAGACCCGCTCTGAAACCCAACTTCCTGGCAGAAACCTCCCAAGAGATTGTGGACCCAGCCAGCTCTCTCACAGGTATTTTGTGGCCCCGTGCC
The DNA here is from genome assembly GCA_963575745.1 of Prorocentrum cordatum. Lineage (NCBI taxonomy): Eukaryota > Dinophyceae > Prorocentrales > Prorocentraceae > Prorocentrum > Prorocentrum cordatum. Next base: position 268,977 of record CAUYUJ010002803.1, on the reverse strand, counting down.
CCAATAGAAGGCCTCTGCATGCTTCTTCTCCCATGCCTGACAGTATGGCTGGCGGAGTCGCGACCACAAACGCAGCACCAGGCAGAGGAGGCCGATGGGGCGCACGCCGCCGTCGGGCTTGTCTAAGAAGACCACGTTGGTCAAGAAGGCGAGAAGATCCTGTGGTCTGTCCTCAAACCTGTACAGAATATCTAAAAGCCTTAGCTTGGTTTTCCTCCGTGAGGTTCAGAACCCATCTTGGGTGAAAACCATCCCGCCCCAAGCCTGCACCAGGAGCATACTTACGACAAACTTTCAGGAGCCGGTCCAGGGCAACAGGTTCCAATTGGGCTTCATCAACAGGGACAGACCACTGGGATGGGTGCTCGTCCTGCCTATCCGCTACACACCACAGCGGCACCCATTGATCTAGAAGAGCCGAAAGTGCTCCAGCACCTACTTGAGGGACGCCCTCAGCGTCGAGAAGAGAAGTGACTTCGGATGCCTTCTGCTTTGCGAACTTATGAGCTGCCTCCCCTTCTCCTTTAACACTCTCAACCGCCCAGGTCCTCCACTCCTTCAGTGATACCTTTGAGTCCTCCCGTCTCCTTCTGTCCACCTCCTCGTCCATCTTATGCAGGGCATCGTGGACGGGCTCGTCGCCCGTGGTGATGATGTCAGCGAAGGTGCACAAACAACTGGGCGAGAGCTTGGCGTCAGCAGTGAACGGGCCCATGTCGGCGACCATGGCCTTCAGGTCCCTGGACCACTGAGCAAGGAGCATTCGGCCCTGGCGGCCTGCTTTGCCTACACGAGTCTGACAGGTGCGCCTGCACAGTGCAACATAAGAGATCCAAGCCATCGTCGATCGAGCAAATCTGCGCCTTTGGTCCTTTTCCCAAACCGAAGCCAAGGAGACGACTTTCGATTTCGGTCCTGCAGCCCTGCCCACGAAAGCCCTGGAGTACTGAGGGTCTATCCCGTGGATCTGGATCAGGCGCCTCTCCGAGAACTCAAACCACTCCTTCACCATGAGGTTGAGATCTGCTGAGGCACCCAATTCCCAAGACCAATTGTACACCACTGGGGCCTGCATGGGGCCTATGAGCTCCATTGGGAAGGCTTTGAAGCGCACTTGCTGGTTGATCGTCGACATATGGCTCAGATCCTTTAGCTTTAAGACGACAGGTACGTGCGGGTAGAGCGGAGCCTGGTCCATGACCGAGATCTCCTCCACACGCGAGGCCAACACCTCCGCAACCACAAAGGAATCGAGGATCCTACTGTCATCTGCAGCTTGGTCTGACCCATCTGCTCCACCCGAGATGACCCAGTCGTCCGAGGTGCCCTGCGGGTCCTTCTGAGGTACCTGTTGGGCCTCCTGAGGGTTGGAGGTCCTGCAGGTAGGGGTTGCAGGAGCCACCAACGCCCCTCGAACCTTCTGTAGCCACCCAGAGCCCAGAAGCGCCTCAGGCTCGAAATTGAAGTCCCCTTGGAGCACCCAGGGCCTCTCTTGGGCCATAATGTAGGCCCCGACCGTCTGCAAGAGGTCCAGATAGGAGGAGGAGGAGGAGGGGGAGGAGGAGGAGGAGGAGGAGGAGGAGGAGGGAGGGAGGGATGTTGCGGAGGAGGGAGGGAGGCATATGTTGCGAGAGGAGCGGCGCGGACCCGAGGGACTCGAGGCTGACGCCGCGGCCGCGGCCTCCCCGCGACGCACGGCGGGCCCCGCCTCGAGGCTGGCCGCCGAGGCCGCAGCGCCAGGCGACGCCGCGGCCGAGCAGGGCGGCGCCCGTCGGCCTCCAGGCGGCGCCCGTCGAGCGGCGGGCGCCCCTCCGAGCGGCGCGGGCACTGGCCGCCGAGGGGCGCCCCCCGCGCATGGGCGCCGCGCCCTCGGGGCGCGGGTCGCTCGGCGGGCCTCGCCGCGCGGCGGGGGCGCGCCGCGCCCTCGCCGAGGGGGGGGGGGCGCGGCCCTCGCCGCTGGCCGGGCGCCCGAGGCGCTCTCGCCCTCTGCAGCCCTGGCGCCGCTTCCGGGGGCTCCCAGGGAGTCCCGCCAGACCCCCACGGGCAACGAAAAAGTCAGGACGGGAGGCTTTTCCGAAGTTTCAGCCTCTCGAGGCCCTTACCAGCCCTCGGGAGCGTCAAAAAACGATTCCGAATGGAAAGCCAGTCCAGGGGAATGGGTCGAGACGTCTGTGGGTCGACGTTCTGGAAAATCATGACGTCGGAGGTCTGGGCCAGGAGCTCCCAGGGGCTCCCCACATTTCCCAAACATCCTGTGGTGTTGAGTCTTCGTGTTGATGAAACGCTCCCCGCGTTCCTCCCTCCCTCCTCCCTCCCCCCCCCCTCCTCTTCCCTTCCCTAGCGCTTCGCGGCCCCATACGGAGCTCCACCGAAACCCCCAGTGGGACCGCCCGCATGCGTCTCAGAAACCAATTTTGGCATTTTCACAAACCCAGTACAACGCTTCGTGGCCCCATAGGGAGCTCAACCGAAGCCCCCAGTTGGTCCGCCCGCAGGCGTCCCAGAAGCAAATTTTAGCATTTTCGCCCACCCAGTACAGCGCTTCGTGGCCCCATAGGGAGCTGCACCGAAGCCCCCAGTGGGACCGCCCGCATGCGTCCCAGAAGCCCAATTGGGTATTTTCACCCACCCAGTACAGCGCTTCGTGGCCCCATAGGGAGCTCCACCGAAGCCCCCAGTGGGACTGCCCGCATGCGCTCCGGAAGCCCAATTGGGCTTTTTCACACAATACAACGTTTCGTGGCCCCATAGGGAGCTCAACCGAAGCCCCCAGCCGGTCCGCCCGCATGCGTCCCGGAAGCCCTGGGTATTTTCACCCACCCAGTATAGCGTTTCGTGGCCCCATAGGGAGCTCCACCGAAGCCCCCAGTGGGACTGCCCGCATGCGCCCTGGAAACCCAATTAGGCATTTTCAAACAGCCAGTACAACGCTTCGTGGCCCCATAGGAAGCTCCATCGAAGCCCCCAGTGAGACTGCCCGCATGCGTCCCGGAAATCCAATTTGGCATTTTCACTGCGTGTCGTGGCCCTTTAAGGAGCTCCACCGACGGCCCCAGTGCTACCGCCCGCTGCGTTCCCCCCCACCCAGTGCACCGCTTCGTGGCCCCATAGGGAGCTTCACCGAAGAAAATATTCACAACTGCGGTACCCACAACTGCATATGGCTGGGTCCTTCGCCAGGATATGTTCTTGTTCGGCTTCGTGGAACTTCGCCAGCTGTTGCGCATCATGGTGCACGTGCTCGGCTACTGCAACACATTTGGTACACGAGGGAGAGCGCTCTGATGGGCACGACGTCTCAGAAGTCACCAGGCTCTCCCCCAGCGGCTCCCCAGGACCCCCTCGCGCTATGAAGAAAATGACGGCGGGAGGTGTTTCGCTATTTTCGGCCTCGGGGGGCCCTTGCCACGCCTCAGGACCGTCAGAACATGATGCGGGATGAAAAAGCCGCCGCGCAACAAATCACGACGTCGAGGGTATGGGTCCCAGGGTTCCCCAGAAGCTTCCAGGGGTTCCCCAGGTGTTCCCAAGGCTCCCCGGGAGGGCGTCGGGATAGGCACGGGCCGCGTGGCGCTCGCGGCCTGGCCGGCGCCGGCCAGAGACGCAGAAAAAAGGCCGCGGCGGGCGCAGCACCGGGCGCCAGACGCCGATTGCCTTGGCATCGCTCGGACGTGTGCACGCTTGTCTCGACGAGGACCATCGATCGGGGGCGGCAAAGAGGGGGGTGATGACTAGGGGGGGTGGGTATCATGGCGGGGGGCATGATATTTCCCAGATTTCATGGCGCCTCTTCTTGTTTAATCGCTTCGCTCATTCCGCCAGCCCTGGAGCGCTATTTGGGGCCTCTTGGGGCCGTCTTGGGGGCTTCTTGGGGGCTTCTTGGGAGCGACTTGGGGCTCCTTGGCGGCGTATTGGGCTCCCTAGGGGCCTCTTGGGGGGCTCTTGGGGGCCCCTTGGGGCGGGAGGGGGGGTAGTCGATTGCAGCCCCCCCCCCTCGGAGGCCACGATCCTTGTGCGGGGTGGCGAAAAGTAGCCTCCCCCCTGGGGATCGCCCGGGGATCAGCCAGGGATCGGCCGGGGTACTTTTCGTCCGGGGCCCCCCAGGGGCCGCCCCGCGCGCGCGAACTAGAAATATTGTTAAGTAGTTACCGGAGATCTTAGCACGCCTCTGGCCCGTTGGGCCGGCGAATTTCAATACGTCCCCAGCCCCCCCGTTGGGCCGCGCACATTCCGCCGGTCATGATTTGCACCCCCCCTCTTGGACGCCCCCCTCTTTGCCGCCCCCGAATCGAGGAGCATCCTGGATCATTTAGCAACAGAAAGCACGCGCGAGACCGACAAATGCAGGGGGAATGGACGTCCGAGCGATGGCAAGGTGCAGGACCGCGCACGAGCTCCAGCAGATCGGCCTCCCGCGGCGGCAGCAGCAGGCGTTGTTGATTGCCGTTCGCCTGCGGGGTGAGAGCCGCGAAGTCCCCCACGGATGCCATGTTGCATTGCTCTGCTGGCTGCCACATGCACGAGTCGCGTCACGCTGGGAGGCACCATCTGCCCACCGTCGGCCACGGGCTCGCCACCCGTGGACGGCCTCGCCGCCCACCTGCACCGCAGACCTCGCCGCGCTGGCACAGCTCGGCGCAGGCCCGCGGCGAGGAGGTGCGGCACCGACGGGCGCGTCCTGCCCCCGGCCGCGAGGGCGTGCCCAGCTGGGAGCACGCCGCCACCGGCCGCCAGGCAGGCGGCTGGCGTCCAGCGTGGAGCGCAGCAGCCGCCACCGCACCGCTATATGGCCATGTGCCCGCTACCTGGCCTGGCGCGCATGGCCGCGAGGCGGCTGCCTCAGGTCGACGGCCATGGCGCCCGGCGTGGAACCTAACCGCCTCCGCACCACTTGCGGCAGTGCGCTCCACACGGGCGCGCTCCGCAGCTGGCGCCCGGGCCTCGAGCGCCGCATGCTCGGCCGCCGCGTGAGCAGCAGCACTGCCACGAACGGATCCCAGCGGGAACCGCCCGCGCGCCGCCGCATCCGACGTCCAGGTGGAGGTTGACGGGTACCTCGCCGGACTCCGCCCGCGGGGCGCCCACGAGTACCTCGCCTCGCTGACCTCGGGCCATTGCGGTGACTCGTCCAGCTGCTGCCACATGCCGTCGTGCACCGCCCAGATGTCCGTGAAGTAGACCCTGGATCGGCGCGGCCGCTCCGCTGCTTGCACCAGCGCCATCAACTCGCCTCGATGCACGGACTGACGAATTCCTGGGATCAGATCGTGGCCCGCGGGGACGACCCGCAAGGAGCCCGTACACATCACCATGATTTCGATTTCGATTTGCTGCGTTCTTTCTCCCGCATAGCCGTGGTCTCCTGGCATGTAGGGGCCCAACACTCGCATCTCTCTCATCGGCGTGTCTTTGAGCCGTCTTTCCCTCTGAAGCTGTCGCGTGATCCCGTCGCGCCCTGGACCTCGAAGAGAAACCAGATGGTTGGTCCTGGCTGGGTTGAGGCTCCATCTTCCCCTGGCCAGCTTGCGTTCCAGGCGCTCCGTGGTGGCGTCGGTCTGCTCCGCTATTCTGCTCGCCTGCAACAGGGGCCCACCCTCCCTCCCAGTTGATGCATCCCGACGAGCCGAGGTGCCCTCGCTTTCGCCGAAAGCTGGCTGGCGCTCCGAGATTTCCTCGCTAACTCCAGTCTGCTCCTGCGTCTGGGAGGGTGGGCCCATCGACGGCACTGCGTGGATCTGTGTGATGTCGTCCAGGAACGTTTCGAGCGAGAGATCGTGCTCCTTCTCCGTTATCGGGTTCATCGCGTCGCGCATTGTCTGCATCTCGTCCTTCTTCCTCTCTTCCTGGAGCCAGTGTCCCACGTAGAGATTGTAAGTATCATTAAAGTGTTATGGAAACAGGGCAAATCACACCTGCGACCCCGGCGCAGTCAGCGCGTGGACCCAGCCGTCAACACATTCCATGCTTCGATTGCAGAGTGCAGGTCCTCCTCCTTCGACGCAGCGAAGACCGACGCCAGCAGGCGGTTGCGCTTCGTGCTCGCGAAGGCGTTGGTGCAGTCGCAGTTGCTGGCTAAGTTGCTTATGCCTACCTGTCTCGCTCTCCATTGCGAAGCTTCGACGTAGGCAATCGCGTTATCCCTGGACCTGCTCCGAAGCCCGCCTTGTGCCCAGCAAGGGCGTCGCGGTGCTTGCCAGCTGTGCAGTATCCGCTTGTGAAAAGCATTCCCATTGAGAAATGCGCATGCGTGACTCTTTTTCCCCCAACGCCATGTTTGTCATTGCCTTTCTACGCAGAAAAAGAGGTCGACATGTGCCAATCCAATGGCGCAGCTTGGGACTGGCGACGCTTGATGAGGATGTACTCCAGCTTGTTCCTGCACTCCAGACTCGCATCGGCCTTCATCGCTGTCGACCCAAGTCCAGCCTTTTCATGCCTCCCCAGGTGTTGCGCTTGTCTCTCGCTCGCTCTCCCCGCTTCCCCATTATGAGCTCGTCCTGCCCGGCCCAGCGCATTGCCTGCCCTCCGCCCCATCCGCTGTAGTATCGCCCTGCCTATTTCGTACTTGTGGAGGGAGCTGTACTTGGCCAGATCCTCCTCGTCCTCGCTCAGCTCCGCTGCTCGAGTCCTCTGCTCCTCAAGCTTCCTGTTCAGCTGCTCTGGGTCCTCCAGGTTGACCGTTGGATCCAATATCATCCATGTAAGTTCCACTGGGACGCCCCATGGGGGGAGAGCCCTCCTTTGTGCCGTTTTCTTGCAGTACTTCAGCATGTTCCCGTTGTCCCTTCTCCACCTGCGTTCTCAAATCACCACCCAGTGGTCGTGGCATCTTCTCGGCTATCATGTCGTCGCGCTCATGCTTGTATTGCTCGAAGTCCAGTGGTACCGCTGCCAACCCCCCGTCGTGGGGGTGCTCCCCCAGTCTTCTTAGCCATTCCTTTGTGTCCCACCATGTGCGCGCCGAAAAGTAGTATCTCTTCGTTGGCCCCCTCCCAGTTCACAGGTATTCAACACGTAGTCTATACATCTCGTTAAGGTTGTTGTTGTCGTACTCTTTCCAGAACGCTTCGGGAAGATGTTTTTCCTTGCGGCTTCCAGGTCGGTCCTATGCTTCCGAAGCACGTTTTGTGTCTGCGCTAACTCCTCTTTGATATCCTCTTGCTTCTCATTCGTCTCTGATTATACCATGTCCACTCTCAATTGCATCCGTTCCGCCAACAGGGATCGTCGCAATAGCTGGAAGGCTGCCACTCCATGGCCCCCCTGCTTCCTCTTGATTGGGAAGTTCTCCTTCATCGCTTTCCTCCCCGCCTCACCCCCTCTCTTCCACATGTGGTTTGCTGCAGGTCGGTCTTGCCGTTCCCTCCATGCTTCATCCGCCGTTCGCTCTCCAGGGTCCGCACTCCGAGATGTCCCCGCGAGAGCTTCCCCTGGAATCGAGGCAGCACCTGCCTGGAGCGCACTCCGAGGTGTCCCCGCCAGTGCTCCTCCTGGCTGCTGGTCCGCCGTTGACTTCAGGTTGCGGCCGAATGTTTCCATAGGGGGAGGAGGAGGAGGAGGAGGAGGAGGAGGAGGAGGAGGAGGAGGAGGAAGAGGAGGAGGAGGAGGAGGAGGAGGAGGAGGAGGAGGGCGAGGAGTAGGAGGAAGAAGAAGAGGAGGAGGAGGAGGAGGAGGGGGAGGAGGAGGAGGAGTGGGAGGAGGAGGGGGAGGGGGTGGGGGAGGAGAAGGAGTTGGATATGCAGTTCGCAGGCTCCCTTTGCTCAAGCACTTCATCCACATGTTGCGGTCCACGTCTGTGTCTGCCCTCCTGCTGCCTGCGCCTGCGCATGAACTGCAAGTGATGTCCCCGCCCGGTGTCAGGGCCCCGTGGGATGTGGCTTCGGTGCCCGCTCGCTCAGATCTCTTGAGGTAGTCTGGCAAGACCTCTCAAGGCTGCACACCTTCCCGCGTGTGGTAGAGCGCCTGTCGGTACCGCAATGTGGTGCATCCTGCTCGTCCGTACCTTGTCGTCTTTGACGCAGTTGTAAGTTGGCCCGCGCTCGTAAAACGTCGTGACTACTGACAATAAACGGTGGACGCAAAAAATCCTGAATGCTGTTCCGTTTGTCGTTCTCCACCTCTTTCGCCATTGGTCCCAGTGATGCTGCGTGTTTGCCTGATTAGTGCCTGCTTACCACCAGATCCTTGTTTTCCGTCGGGAGGAGGAGAAGGGGAGGAGGAGGTGGAGGAGGAGGAGGAGGAGGAGGAGGAGGAGAGGGCCTCGCCTTCAGCCCGCCGCGCCCCCAGCGGAAGGTCGGCGGCCAAGTAAAGGCGAGAAGCCAGCAATTTTGGACTCGGGGCTTCCAGGATCGGCCACGCGGGGCGCTCCAGACAGGGCCTTGCCTTCGAGGAGCGGAGGAGCCGCCATCTCGTCCTCGGCGGAAGGCGTCCGAAGGGCGGCGGAGGTACAGCGGAGCCGCCTCCGCCAGCGGAGGACTGGCGGAAGGCTGGCGGAAGGCGGCGGAAGCAACCGATGCGCCCCCAGGAGATGACAACAAGTTTGGGCTCAAAGGTTCCGGGAGTTGGCCACGTGACGTCGCCAACGTGGCCGTCGACGCGCTCGGCCTCCGCACCGCGCGGCCACGGCCGCGTGCCGCCGGCAGCGGTAGCGACCACGAGCCCCCTCCTCCGATAGGCCCGACAGCCAGGTTAGCGCCCCCGGCGGGCGAAGAGACCGCTCCGGGGAGGTCGGGCTCGGCGCCGTCCCCCGCACCGCCGCTGCCGCTGCCGCACCAGTGCCGCACTGCTCCTCTCCCGGAGCTCGTCGGCCACGGGGGCACCCCGGTGGCCCGGCGAGGCGATGGGTCGCGCCGCTCGCTGGGGCGTCAACGCCAGGCCCAGACCCCCTCGGGCAAGGAAAACATCATGACGACAGGATGTTCCTAAGTTTCGGCTTTGGAGGCCCTTACGGGCCCTCGGGACCGTCAAAAATCAACTCAGGATGGAAAACCAGTCCAGGGGATTGTGTCGAGACCTCTGAGGGTCGACGTTCAGAAAATCATGACGTCGGGGGTCTGGGGGGAAAAGGGTCCGCCTCTTCCTGGCCGCGCGAGGGGGCAAAGGGAGGGTCGGGCGGGAAGGAAGGGGGGCGGGGGGGGAACGGGAGGGCGGGCGGGGGGGGACAGAGTTTTTGGCGTGCAGCTGGCTCCAGCCCCGCCGCCGAGCGCTTTCCTCGATGCAGTGGCGCCTCCGGCGCTGGGAGGTGCAGGAGGCGCCAATGCCCACCCCCTTGCTTCCCCCGCCCCCTTTCGTCCGAACCGAGAGGAGGAGGGGGGAGACCAGCGGGAGGAGGGGGGCGAGGAGGAGGACGAGCACTTGGGCCAGGCGGAGAGGGCAGACGACGAAGTTGAGGGGAGGACGGCGACAGCGATAGTGGCGAGGGCGAGGATGAGGGAGATGGGGACGGGGGGGAGCAGCAGCAGCAGTAGGAGGGCGCGAGAGGGGCAGCGTGATGCTTCGAGTCTTGGATTCCGCGGCTGGCCCAAGATTGCAACGCGGGCCCGAGGCAACGGGCTGCGCTTCAGATGAGGAAGCGGTACCCATAGCGGATACCGCCACCCTTCCCTCGGTTTCGCCCTTTTGGGCTAGCTGGGAGGCCCTTGTCGCCACCGCCAGATTCGCTTCGAGACCCTGGCCAGCACGCACCCCCAGGAGAGGCCATGGGACGAAGCCTAGCAGGAGCAGCGGCAGGGGGCGGCCCTGTTCAGGAGCGAAAGAAGGACGTACTTAGATGAATCCACATTGCTTTATGAAGGTACGCATGGCGCGCGCGTTCGTACCACGAGGCTCTTCTCGCAGGCTGGGGGGCCGTATTCGTGTACGTCGTTGGGCGCGCACGTCTCCCGTGGGCCCCCGAAAGGTGACGGCGCTGGACGCGGAGACGCAGCTGGTGGACCTCGGCGGCCCGCCCGGGCGGGCGAGGGTGCCCGAGGGGCTGCTGGAGGAGCTGCAGGGGAAGCTGGCCGGCCTCGCCGAGGGCGAGAGGCCCCCAGCCGCGAGGGGGCGGGGGGGTCCGCGGCACGCGGGATCTGGGCCGCCTGGAGGGGGTCGGAGGATCGCGGACCGTGGAGAAAGCGGGGGGGTGCACGTGGGCGCGGAGGGACACGGAGGCCAGCGCAGCCTCGCAGTGGAGAGAGGGACCCAGGGATGCCCCCGTCGCGGGTCACGGGAAGTGTGCGAGGTGGGACTCCGAAGCTCCAGGGCCTTCTGCATGGGGTCGGAGTAGATGAGGTCGGAGGATCGCGCTGGATCGCCGATACATCGGCGATGCGGCTGGGTGTGGAGCCCGTGTTTCCCCACGCCGGCGTAGCCGATGCATCGCCGATGCATCCTCGATGCATCGCCGATGCATCGGCGATGACCCCATCTACTCGGACCCTGTCTAGGATGCCTCCATATAAGGGGGGGGCATCTTCGCTGGAGGGACAGAGGAGAAAACTGTTTCCATACCGCTGCCCTTCCCTCGCTCTCCCTTGTTGGACCTCCTGGGAGGCCTTCGTCGCCACCGCTGGATGCGCCTCGAAATTCCGGTCAGAACGCACCCCTAGAGAGGTTCGGGGAGTAGCGGTATCGATATTTGTTGGTTCCCCTAGTTGGTGCGGACCCATCGTCGGTAGTTCAAAGATGGGGTCCTCAGGGATGGGGTCCTCAGGATAGGAAGGGATCCAAGGGTGGATTTACACTGTTTGAGGCACCTGGTCCTCAGGACCCCATCTCTGAACCACCGTCAGAAGGAGGCAGAGGAGGAGGAAGAGGAGGAGGTGGCAGCAGAGGAGGAACCAAAGGTGGAGGCCAAGGAAGGGGCGCAGGAGGAGGAGCAGCAGCGCCAGCATGCCAGCTGGCCAAGTAGGCGGCGGGTTTAAAAATCTACAGGAGCGGCAGGTTGAACTGGCCAGGAGGAGCTGGCCGGCTGCGAGCCGGGACGCTCAGACAATCCACAGCTTCTGGGACCCCGCCGGTTTCCGGCGACGCTGCTGCAGCCATGTTGCGGCTCACATTTTGGCCGGATGTCGTGCACAAGAACTGGTACGCGGCCGCGTGTGGTTTCCACATCCTCGGCCTGAGCGTTGTTGACGAGTATTGGGAGCGCTACCTCTGCGAGCACCGCGGCGACACTGGCTGCATGTCCACGCTCTGGAAGAACACGTGCCCCTGCTAGCCCTGCCGCCGCAGTGGCTCGAGTGGTGATGGCTGCGCCCCGCCGCACGTACATGTGGTACAGTGGGCTATGGCTTGGCTGCCTCCTCCTCCTCTCCTCCTATCCTCTCACGTCCTCTGCTGCAGTTCGTTTGTGCTAGTCGACTGCATCGACCGGGCTGGGATCACTTTCTATATGTGTATTGCGGCGGGTGTCACCCCACCGAGGCTGATGTTGTTGTTCACAAAGGACGGGGATGTGGAGAAGTTCGAGCGCCGCAGGGAGGTAGAGCTGAAGCACGGCCGTGTCTCCATGCTGGCGACCGTCGGCTACACCTTGCCCGAGCATTACAGATTTCCTGGCGACCTGTCCTCCCCGAGGGAATCGGACTCGAGGGCGTCCCAGACGGTGAGGGTCCATTGTCGAGAAAATGCCCCCGGCCTTCATCGCCTTCTTCGACCCGGCATACAAAAAGCCCTGAGGCAGGGTGCATTTGGGCTGGTTCTCGCTCGGTCTCGGAGGCTCCATCACTCAGGAGGGGGAAAAATACAGACACAGTTAATCGTCGATTCCCAAGGAAAATTTGGGAAAATATGGGAATTGGGGGGGAACACAAAAACCCAGAAAATATGGCAAAATATGAGGAATTCTGTTATTTGTGTGTATTTATTTGTGTGTCCCAGGGCCCTTCCTTCACTTTCACCCGCTCCGCATGGGGCAATTGGGCGCTCTATAGAGGCAGCCCGGTGCGTAGCGGCAAGATGGCACGATTCGGTACGCGTTGAGCAGGCGCGTCGTAGTGGCATTCAGGAGCTATGAGTTTCTTGTTTCAGTCGCGCCAACACTGAAGAGCCAGGATCTTCGACGCAGCATGCAACGATGGATCATCCTGAGCCGCGCGCCTCCGCCGCCGCCTCCTCCGTCTCCTCCTCATTCTCTCCTCCGCCGCCACAGAACGTGGCAGATGGTGCAAGATGTGATGGAAAAGATGGGCATCAACATCCATGCGACGAGGGACCCTTGATCAAGTATTGAGAGCGCGAGACATTCAGAAAACCCGCCTTGCAGGGCGCACCACCATCATGATCATCATCGTCATCAACACCACCATCATCACCATCATCCTCACCGTCATCAGCATCACCACCATCAGCAGCAGGAGCATCATTATCACCAACATCAGCATCACCATCATCATCACCATCATCGTTATCATCATCTCCTCCTCGGCCTCTTCTCGTTCCTCCTCCTCCTCCGCCGCTTCCCCCCGCCGCCTCTAGGCAGCAGCTGACGGCCCTCGCCGCGATCCCCACGACAGTTTTTCTTGGCACGGCTTCGCTTCTGGCCTGTGTCTCACGGCGCAGTCGCGGAAGCCAGAATCGCCTCCCAGAGGGTTCGCCCGCTCTTTGGGGTGCATGTGGGCAGCAGGCGCGCGGATTCTACAGTCAACGCGCCTAGTAAGGACGCGCGCCTTCATGTAGGGTACCCATGTGCCCTTGTCTCTGCGGCCCGCCCTTTGCCGTTGTCGTTGGTCGCCCGCCGCCCCAAAAAATCCCAGCTCCGGCCTCCCAGGGATTTGCGTGCTCACCATCCGTCCTTGATCTACGTCTTGACCGTAATGAGAGAAGTCCCCCTCTGAAGGGGCCCCAGGACGCACAAATAAATACACACAAATAAAAATATTCCCCATATTTTCCCATATTTTCTGGGTTTCTGTATTCCCCCCCACTTCCCATATTTTCCCATATTTTCTGGGGAATCGAGGATTAATTGTGTCTGTGTGTTTTTTCCCCTCCTGACCCTCCCTCCGCCGACGCCCGCGCGCAGAGAGGCTGGTGGCTACGCTGGTGGGGCCGGACGGGATGCCGATCCTGCAGGCCGCCGAGGACGGCGGGGAGGCGGAGCCCGCCGCGAGCGGCGACCGGGGCGGCCTCGGGGCGCGGAGCCCGGCACGTTCCACGCGTCGGCTCTTGTCGTTGTCTCGGGGGGGGGAGGGGGTGGAGGGGGGGAGGGGGGAAGGAAGGAGGGGAGGGAGGGAGGAGCGGAGGAGCGGAGGGAGGGAGGGAGGCAGGAGAGGAAGACAAGGGGGAGGAGGAGGAGGAGGAGGAGGAGGAGGAGGAGGAGGAGGAGGAGGAGGACCAGGGTAAACCCAAGACTCATCAGCGATGGTGGAAATACGCCCTCCTTCCAAGCTCCCTCGTGCAAGGGCTCATTTGCACTGGGGGAATTGCCCCGTAGGGGGATGAAAATCATGAAGCGTGCCAAACTGTATTCTTAGGACTTCAACGCCACGAGTTAACCTGACTGGCACTTTTTGGCGATCCAGAATCGTGCCAGTACACCAGTCTTGGGACCCCAAGACAGCGCATCAGCGTGATTGTTGCATCATGTCAGTTTTGATTCGTTCCAAGACACCAACCGTTTCTTGTGCGAAAACCATAAGCATCAATGAAACTCTTGCGAATGCTTAACATCAACGTGCGCGGCGCAGAGGCGAGAGCTACCTTTGAAAACGAATCGGCATCAATCCGTGAAACTATTGCAGACGAATGTGCGCCGCGCAATTTCGAGTGCCACAGTTTGAAAACCACCCGCCCTCCATCCGTGAAACCCTCTCAACTTTTGAAAACCAATTTGCGCGGCGTTACGGCGAGAGCCACAATTTGAAAACGGCCCGCCCCCTTCCCGCTCCTTTTTGCGACTGATTAATTCTAGACGCTTCGCGTATCCCCACCAGCCCGTCCAGAAATGAGCCCCAGGGGAGTGGAGGTGATGAGGGAAGCGGGGGAGCATGCAGAAGAACAAAGAGCGGGTTGAGCCGCCATACGCCCCAAGAGGGGGAGGATGTAGGAGGAGTCGTCGTCGTCGGAGTAGGAGGAGGAAGACGAGGAGCAGGAGGAGGAGCAGGAGGAGGAGGGGGAGGAGGAGGAGGAGGAGGAGGAGGAAGATGAGGAGGAGGAGATGGAGGAGGGCGAGGACGAGGGGGACGAGAAGGAGGAAAAGGAAAAGGAGGAGGAGGAGGAGGAGGAGGAGGAGGGGGAGGGGGAGGAGGGAGGAGGAAGAAAAAGAGGAGGAGGAGGAGGACAATTGCGAGCTTGGGGGCCTCTTGGGCCGTCCTTGGGGCCTCTTGGCGGTCCCGGGGGCCTCTTGCGTATCTCGGGGAGCCTCTTGTGGCCTCTTGGGGGTCTCTTGGGGCCTCTTGGAGGCCTCTTGGGGGCCTCTTGGGGCCTCTTGGGGCTCTCTTGGGGCGCTCTTGGGGCGCTCTTGGGAGCTTTCGAGGCGCTCTTGGGGCCATCTTGGAGGAGATCTATCAAAGAAGGGGGGGTCCTCAATTAGCGCTGCCCCTCTAGAGTGCCTCGAATCGCTTCTTGGGCCCTTCTTGAGGCCAAAATCTTTCCAAAACCTAGGTAAAATCAATGTTTTGTGTTTTCTCGCCTTTTCGCTCTTGGAGCCGTCTTGGGCCGTCTTGGGAGCCTCTTGGGCCTCTTGGAGGTCTCTTGGGAGCCTTTTGGAGGCCTCTTGGGCGCCTCTTGGGGCCTCTTGGGGCGCTCTTGGGGCGCTCTTGGGGCGCTCTTGGGAGCCTTCGGGGCGCTCTTGGGGCCATCTTGGAGGAGATCGATCAGAGAAGAGGGGGTCCCCAATTAGCGTTGCCCCTCTAGAGTGCCTCGAGTCGCCTCTTGGGCCCCCCAAGAGGCCAAAATCCTTCCAAAACCTAGGTAAAATCATTGTTTGTTGCTTTCTCGCCTTGTCGCTCTTGGAGCCGTCTTGGGCCATCTTGAACTCTCTTGGGGCCTCTTGGGGGTCTCTTGGCAGCCTCTTAGAGGCTTCTTGGGGGCCTCTTGGGGTCTCTCGGGGCCCTCTTGGGGCGCTCTTGGGGCGCTCTTGGGAGCCTTCGGGGCGCTCTTGGGGCCATCTTGGAGGAGATCTATCAAAGAAGGGGGGAGCTCCAATTAGGGTTGCCCCTCTAGAGTGCCTCGAAGCGCCTCTTGGGCCCCCCCAAGAGGCCAAAATCCTTCCAAAACCTAGGTAGAATCAATGTTTTGTGCTTTCTCGCTTTTTCGCTCTTGGAGCCGTCTTGAGCCATCTTGGGCGCCCGACACCTCGCGAGACGCCTCGTCCAGGTCAGTGGGGAGGGGTAAGGGGAGGGGTAAACCCCTCCCCGAAGGGAAAGAAGGGGGGTTGGCAGAGGAAACGCTTCTTTTTTTTTTGTTTTTTTTTTTTGTCTTTTTCTTTCTTTTTTTTTTTTTTTTTTTGTTTCATTTTCTAGTTTTCTTTTTGTTCTAGACCACCTACGCCCTAAAGGGCTGGTGGGATTAATGTGCGCGGCGCTGAATCGAGAGCCACATTTTGAACACGACCCACCCCGAATCCATGAAGCCATTGAAATGTTGAAAAGCGGATGTGCTCGGCGCTATGGCGAGAGGCACGTTTTGAAAACATCCCGCTTTCAATCTTTGAAAATTCTTGCAATATTTGGGACGAATTTGCGTGGCGCTCAGGCGAGAGCCACAATTTGAAAACGACCCGCCCTCAATCCGTGACATGCTTGTACACACTTGAAACGAATGTGCGCGGCGTGACGGCGAGAGCCACATTTCGACATCGACCCGCCCTCCAGCTGCAAAGCTGCTGCCAGTTTCGAAGCTTCAGGATCATCATTGGTGAGGAAGCCTCCGGCGAAACGCCTGGCCCGCCCCTCAACCGGCCTCGGGGTGCGATACGGGGGGGAGCTACACAAAGAGAAGGCGTGGAGCAGCAGGGCGAGGACGACAGGAGGCTGATCCGCAGAAGGCTTCGCGGGGGAGACTGCAGCGTGCGAAGGCGGGCCGCTGGCACGAGCCGGTGGGCCGGAGGCTGCTGCGCCTGCGCGAGCGCGCCCAGGGGGCGCGCCCCAGCGCGCCTCCTTCCCTCCTCCCCTCCTCCTCCTCTCCTCCCTCCTCCTCCTCCTCCTCCTCCTCCTCCTCCTCCTCCTTTTCTCCTCCTCCTCCTCCTCCTCCTCCTCCTCCTCCTCCTCCTCCTCCTCATGCCGCCCCCTCCCTCCCCAAGCCCCGCCCCCGCCCCTGGGGAGGACCAGAGCCGCGAAGAGTGGCGCAAGCGAAAGGCTGCAACCGCCAAGGTCAAGCACGACTGCGCCAGGACAGCGGCGCAGATCCTCCGAGGGCAGGCCTCCTCGCCAGCTCGCGACGCCACAGCAGCACAGAGCGACCAGCTGGTGCATCAGCCGTTCGACGCCGATGACTGACGCGAGGCTCTGGATGAGGCCTGGGCACGAGCAGCACAAGTCACAATCCAAATGAAGGAGCGGAACTTTGAAAGACTAGCTGCAACAGTTGCGCGTGGGGGCGCAGGCTGGAGGCTCCGCGACGTGCAGCGACGCTTTATGCGCCACTGGGGAGGTCCAGGGAGGCGTCAAGCACCTCACTGCTTGGGTCCAGGCGTGGGCCGATGGCCAGGTGACCCCATGCCTGGCCCGCATCATGTTGGAGCAGGTCCTGCGGCCCATCTTGAAGGAGAACTGGAAACCGCGGAACATCACGCTTGAGTGCCTACTCAAGTTCGCCAGTGTCGTGATCTAGGTGGCCATTCGACACCAGCGGCCACGTAACGCCGACTCCAACTTCGAAGGTCCACACGGAACGCAGCATGGTCAGCCAGCAAGCCCAGAGCTTATGTCCATGGTTTGGTCCATGATGCACCAGGGCCTGATGAAGTCGTGCCCCAACATGGCTTAATGCAGCATGGGCGTGGCGAGCCCATACGGCACCATCGCGCACGCAGCCATGCTTCGGGGCGCGAAGTTGTGGTGCCCGTCCAGCGCAGCGCTTCTGGCAGGCATCTGGAGCGCTTCCAACACAGCGTTCTACGGAGGAGGAGGGCCGCTGGAGGAGGATTAGGGTGGAAGAGGGCACTGCGCAGCGTGATACATCTGCGGAGTCAGCTTTCCCTCGAGGCTTGCGACGATGCCTGCAGGCTGCTTGCCCCCACCTGGCGGCCAAGCACATCTGGGTCCATATCCCCAGCCTGGTGGACGACATGCTGCTCGTTGCGGAGCCACCGCGCATCGACGAGGCCCGCAGCACCCTTGAGGAACAGCTGGCGCGCGTCAGCCTCACGCTCAACTTCACCAATAGCGTGACCGACGCAGGAGGGCGGCATGCATGCCTTGGGTAGCGCTTACGGCGACGAGTTGGAGGCCGTGCTGGGCATCGATCTGGTGGCGGCGCAAACGGCTTTTCGACGGTTTGTCTCGGCGCGCCGCTTGGCCCCGGAGCGCGCTCGCTTCCGAGGGGAAGCCCGCCAGGAGGCGTCGTTGCAGGCAGCGTGGCATGTCTTCCACACGGTAGCGTCGAAGGCTCCCGTGTACGACGTCCGCACTATGGAGCTTGAAGTCCGCTTGCCATTCGCGGAGGAGTTGGACGCCATCATAAGCGACTCTGCACTAACATTTTTGGGAGAGCAGGCCGACGACGGGTGGACAGCAGACACGTCCATGAAGCTGCAGTGGCCTGCGGAACTCGGCGGCATGAGCTTCGGGTCAGCCACGTTGGGAGCGAGACTCGGACGCCCAGCAGCACTTGGGCAATACCCCCAGGTCGCGAGGCAGCACCTCTGAGTGCTGTTGCCGGGCGCCGCGGAAGAGGACATCCTGAGCGCCATTTCATTGGACGGTGCCGAGCGGATGCTGGCCTGGCTGAAGGAGGCGCATGGCATCGAACTTCGCGTTTCGGGCGCTATTGCCCCAGAGTCCGATCCTCAATGGGGCCTCAGAGCGCAGTTCGAACCGATCAGGGGGCTGCGCAGCACGATGTCCAAGATGGTGCAGGGGGCGCAGCAGGTCGAGATGCTGGCCACGCGCGCGGTGGCAGAGCAGGCCAATCAGCGGGAGGTTGCGAGCGCTGCTCGGCGCAGCGCTGCCGAGAGCGAGCGCCTCAAGAGCAAGGCAGCGGCGCACTTGCGCCACTGCGCGCGCCTGCGGTCGACGGCAGGCACTTGGGTGCACGACTGGGGCAACCACAGCCCAAGTGACTGCGCACTCCAGCTGAGAGGCGAGGAGTTCTAGCATTGAGCGAGGTCGTGGCTCGGTCTGCCAGGCATTATTCCCAAGACCGCCTGCCAGCACAGACCCGGCCACATGCGCGAAGAGGCCACGCGGTGCACGCGGTGCGGCAAGCAATGCGACCCGACCGTTTCGGAGACCATGCGCAATGCTGCGGAGTTGGCAGGGGCCGCGACAGGGCGCACAATGCCGTTGCCGCGTGTCTCCGACGTTTCGCGACGCAGAGCGGCGTTGAGGCGGAGACGGAGGAAGTGCGCCCGCCGTTCCTGCAGGGCGAGCTGGGCACCGTGGGTGCTGTGGAGGCCCGCCTTGACGTCTATAGTTCGGGACACGGGTCACAACTTCAAAAGGACTGTGTCGACGTCACCGTAACGAGCCCGCTCAGGCAAGAAAGGCGACGCCACTCAGTCTGAGAGGACGCCCGCGCTGCGCATGCCGCGGGGAAGGCCAAATTCACGAGGTATGGCTTGGAACTGTTTGGCCGCCTAGGGCGGCACGCCCTCGCAGGCCTTGAGAAGTTGGCCTTGCAGCGGGCCGCACGCTGCGGCGGGCCTCCAGCGCGCTGCGTACTGCGGTGGCGCGCCGACATCGGCGCAGTGGCGATCCGCGCGCTGGCAGAGACGGTCGCCAGCGCGTGCCCGGAACAGGAGAATCACGCGGTGCTCTGAGAGGCATCTGAGTTCGGATAGTTTCGTTGAACTTTCCTGAGTGAGTCGCAAGCAGCCTCCGCTTTCGCACCAACGTCATACTAGTGGCTCGCTGGTGTTCCTTTGCTTGTGCAGGTGGTCTCATCGAAGCGTGTCTGCACAGATGAGTCCAAAGCAGCCGCCGCAGGAGCAGCATCTCCAAAACCAGGAGGCGCAGCAGCATGGGCAGCCAGAGAAGGCAGGTGTAGGAGCAGTAGAAGGAGGAACAAGAGAAGAAGGAGCATGAGGCAGAGGAGGGGGAGGGGGGGGGACGAGGGTGAGTGATGGAGAAGGGGGGGGGGGGGGCAGGATGAGGGGAATTGGGCGGCGTCGGGTCCGTGGAGCCCGCTGCGGGCGACCAAGCATCGCGAAACGGGCACGTGGGACAGCTCAGGACAAGTCAAGTGTCTACCACCAGTAGGCGTCCAGAAAGCCATTTCGGACACAGGATCTTGGTGGGCGCGGATATCCACCAACAGCTTGGGCCCGACGTGGGCCAGCGGATTGTGGTTTTGGTGGGTGTGATGCCGTCTTGTCTCCCGAATCACGGGTCGCGTTTGGTTCCCCCCATAGACGAATGTTACTTGCGAGCGAGCGACAAATCCGAAGTGGCCGTCGCTCACTTAACGTTTGTCGCGAGTTCTCTCTAGGTGGGTCCTTGTCGTCGTCTCCATCGACATCGTCGTCGTCCTCTTCCCACAGGAGACTGGCACGCGCAGGAGGATCGAAAACTTGACGCCATCAGTTGGCAGGAGGACGGGAGGGACGACACGGTGAGGCGGCGAAGTGGAAGGAGAGGGTGAAGAAACAACGGGGATGGAACGGGCGAGGTGGCCCTCAGGGAAAGCTCGATCCATTGGCCCGGGCTCTCAAGCAGAGAGGTACGTCGCCCTGCTCAGGCTGATCTTGCTGCTCCCAGTGAGAATCGCCGTCCTCCCAAATGGCGCCCCTCTTCCCAAAACAGTGTTTGCACTCAGGGGTGTTTATTTCTTGTCCAAGGAGTTGGGTTGGTGTGCCGTTTTGGCGGCCATGTAATGTAGTCGCCTTCGCCGCCCCGTCGCCGCCTCGTCGCCGCCCGTCGTTTGGGCAGGTGTGCCGCCCTGGCGGCCATGTGGTCGCCGTCGCCGCCCCGTCGCCCCCTCGTCACCGCCCGGCGTCAGGGCGTGTCTGCTGGTCTTGCGGCTATGTTGCCGCCGTCGTTGCCCCGACGCCGCTTCGTAGATTACACAACATAATTTGCCCATCGTACACTGCGCAGCCTAGGGTACACAACCTGGATAGTACAAACTAAATTGCACCACGTAGATAGTTCCAGACAGATTGCACACGCAGTGCATCACATTGCTTGCACCACATACATTGCCCCACGTAAGTCCCACAACGTAGACTGCACCACATAGACGTCGCCACACAGGCTTGCCCCTCGCAGGTTGCAAAACATATGTTGCACGACATGGGTCCTTCCTCCTCCTCCCTCGTCGTCGTCGTCGTCGTCCGTCGTCGGCGTCTCGTCGTCGTCCCTCCTATTTCGTCGCCGTCGTCGTCGTCGTCGTCGTTGTTGTCGTCGTCGTCTTCCCTCCTCCCTCGTCGTTGCCGTCGTCGGCGTCGCCGTCCTTCCTCCTTCTTCGTCGTTCGCGTCGTTCGCCGTCGTCCCTCCTCCCTCGTCGTTGTCGTCGTGGTCGCCGTCGTCGTCCTCCCTCCTTCCTCGTTGTCTTCGTTGGCGACGTGGTCGTCGTCTTCGTCGTCGTCGTCGGCGTCGGCGTCGTTGTCGTCTTCGTCGTCGTCGACGTCGGCGTCGTCGTCGTCGCCGCCGTCGTCGTCGTCGTCGTCGTCGGCGTCGTTGACATCGTCGTCGTTGCCGGTGTCGTCGTTATCGTCGTCGTCGGCGTCGTCATCGTCGTCGTCGTTGTCGTCGTCGTCGTCGTCGGCATCGGTGTCGTCGTCGGCGTCGTCGTCGTTGTTGGCGTCGTCGAAGTCGTTGGAGACGTCGTCGGGGTCGTCGTAGTCGTTGTCGGCGGCGTCGTCATCGTCGTTGTCGCTGTCGTCGTCGGCGTCGCTGTTGTTGCCAAGTGCCATGTGGTACCCACCGTCACGGTCTTGAGAGATTTTGCAAACCAAGTTCCGGGTGGGTGGGTGGGTGGGATGTTTGCGCGAGCAGTGGAGTGGACAATTTACTGCGAACAGAAATTAATTGCACCACATATTTTGTCCCACGTACGTTGCACCACACAGATATTGCGTTACGTTTACTGCACAACATAGAGTGCACAACACATCTTGACAACATAGATTGCACAACATAGACTGCACCGCATATGTTGCCCCACATGGATTGTGTTATATCTTCCTTCCCGAAGAGACTCATCGAGTCGACCCCCACCCGAGCATGAACGTTTCCCGCTTCCGTGCCACAATGTGCATACCATTCTGCCCCATCGTCCATCCGAAATCTGAGTGTTTGTCTTCCCAGACAGGCCGGCATCGGACCCCCCCCCCCCATCTTCTGCAAAAAGTGCCATGCGCGCGCAATCGTTTATCACAAATCATCAAGTCAACAATCCCTTGCAAAAGCGAGATGGTGTGCACACGCGCGCGTCGTCGCGAGCGCATGCCACAATCCTTGAAACAAATGTTGGTTTCGTAGGGATGTGTCACTTCGTGTGTCCCGAACACATATGAAACACATGGCTTCGCAACCAAGGCTTTCAACAGCAACTTGCGTCCGCGCTCTTGCACTCTTAGAAACAAAGCGTCGGTTTGCAAGATTCTTATAACATGCTATCAAAAGGGCTTCTCGAGCGTGCATGCCGAAATCGTTCGAACGCTCCCGCGCGCGTGCTGGCGCAAGAACTCTTTTCAAGCAGCGCAGCATGGGTGTATGGAAGCCAAGGTGCGGCTGGGTGGGTGGGATGATTGCGCGAGCAGTGGAGTTGTCGCGCGCACACTCGTTCATCAAAAATCACAAGGTTTCAACAGTCCCTTGCGAAAAATGGGACGAAGTACGCACGCCCGCGTCGTCGCGCGCGCATGCTGCAATCCCTCGAAAACTTCTGGTTCCGGAAGGGTTTCAAATGCGAGTCCCCAAAACAACTAACAAAAAACACCGGGTTTCGCAACACGGATTGCGTAAAAAAGATTACGCGCGCTCTAGCGAAATCTTGACAAAACCATCGGATCTCCAATTTCTCCAGAAAGTACTACCAGACGGGCTTCGCGCGCGCATGTCGTAATTCTTCGAACGCCCTTGCGCGCGTGCCGTCGCGAGAACCCTCTGGAACAAATGTGACGAAGTGCACGCGCGCGCGTCGTCGCGCGCGCATGCCGAAATCCTTCAAACACTTTTTTTGTTCGGAAGGATTTCAACATCGAGCGTCCAGAAAAACATTCCAAATCACACCGTTTCGCAGCACGGTTTTTCAACAAAAGCGTGCACGCGCGCTGTTGCGTCGTCGTCGTCGTCGACATCCTCCCTCCTCCCTCGTCGTCGTCGTCGTCGCCGTCGTCGTCCTCTGTCGTCGTCGTCCTCGTCCTCTTTGGCGTCGTCGTCGTGTCCGTCGTCGATGTCGCCGTGGTCGTCCTTCTCCCCCCCTCGTCGTCGTCGTCGTCCGTCGTCGGCGTCTCGCCGTCGTCCATCCTATTTCGTCGTCGTCGTCATCTTTCCTCCCTCCTCGTCGTTGTCGTCAGCGGCGTCGCCGTCTTCCCTCCTTCCTCGTCGTTGTTGTCGTTGTCGCCGTCGTCGTCCTCCCTCCTCCCTCGTCGTCTTCGTTGGCGACGTGGTCGTCGTCGGCGTCGGCGTCGTCGTCTTCGTTGTCGTCGTCGTCGTCGGCGCCGTCGGCGTCGTCGTCATCGTCGTCGTCGGCGTTGTCGTCGTCGTCGGCGTCGGCGTCGTCGTCATCGTCGTCGTCGTCAATGTCCTCGTCATCGTCGTCGTTGCCGTCGTCGCCGAAGTCTTTGGAGATGTCGCCGGTGTCGTCGTAGTCGGTGTCGGCGGCGTCGTCGTCGTCATCGTCGCTGTCGTCGTTGGCGTGGGTGTCGTTGCCAAGTGCCATTTGGTACCTACCGTCTCGGCCTTAAGAGGTCCTGCGACCAAGTGGCGGGTGGGAGGGTGGGATGTTTGCACGAGCAGCGGAGAGGACAGGTTCAAATTGAGCAAGTGATTGAATGCACCACATAGTTTCAGTTTCCCCTGTCTGAAAAAGAAATACGTTCTACCCCCCTCCCCCCCCGTGATTAAAGATTCACCCTTTCGCATTGCAAGTTACATACGATGGTGCCCCATCGTCCATCCGAATTGTGAATTTACACCATCCCAGGGGGCGGGCATCGCCCCCCCCCCCGCCATCCCCCGCAACAAATATTATGCGCGCGCACCCGTTTATAACAAATCATACGTGTTCTTCAAGAGTCCCTTACGCAAGCAATGGCGAGGTGCACACGCGCGCGTCGTCGCGCGCGCATGCCGGGATCCTTCAAAAACTGTCGGTTTCGGGAGGATTTCAAAATCGAGTGTCCACAGGATATATAAAAACATTGGGGTTCGCAACATTGACCTTCAAAGCAAAGCAAAACAAAACAAAGGGGCGCGAATCCTTAAGAAATTCATAGTTTTTTTTCAAAATTTTCATAACATGCTACCAAACGGGCTTCGCGCGCGCACATGCCGAAACCGGTCGAACGCCATTGCGCGCGTGCCGTCGCGAGAATCCCGTGCAATCTACACATGATTCTGCCCCATCGCCCTTCTGAATATGAAGGCGTTCCATTCCAGCCAGGCCGGAGTTCGCCCCCCCCCACCCTACCCACCCACCCCCACCCCCTCATAATTCTTAGTAGCAAAAAAAGTGCGCGTGCATTCGCTTATCGAAAAATCCCCAGCATTCAATCCGTCGCAACAATGGGACGAAACTCACGCGAGCGCTTGTCGCAAGGATTTCAAGTCGAGTGCCCCGAAAATATACCTAAGCATATGGTTTCGCAACAAGAGCTTTCAAAACAAACCTGCACCCGCACGCTTGCGAATTCTTACGAAAGCCATCGGTTCCTCAACATGTTCCCAACAAGCTACCAAACAAGCCTTTCATGCGCGCATGTCGGAATTGTTCGAACGCCCATGCGCGCGTGCTGTCGCAAGAATCACTTGCAAAAGCTGGGGCGACGCGCGCGCGCGCGTCGCGCGCATGCCGCAATCTTTCAAACGCCCCAGGTTCTGCGAGGATTTCAAAACGAGCGCCTCGAAAACCTTCTATATATACCCCCAAACAAAATGGTTTTATCACGTCAGGTCCCGACGAGAAGAGCCCCCAAACAAAACGCCTGCCCTCGCGGTCTTGCGGATTCTGTTGAACACCATCGGTTTTCAGCATGGTCATCAAATTTTGCAAAGCGGGCCTCCCGAGCCGCATGTCGAACTCATTCGAACGCCCGTGCGCGCGCTGGGAGGAGCACGATCCGCGCCAAACAAAACCACGCAAGCCACTCGCGCGCGCCGGCCGCGCGCGCAAGTCGAACTCCTTCAAAAACGCTCATCGCCGACGCGAGGACATCGTCATCTTTATCGGCGGGCGCGATCAACATCGGAGCCGTCATTGGCCTTGCCGTCGTCATCGCCGTCATCGCCGCCATCGTCCTTACTCCCATAATCGCGCTTACCCTTGTCGGCGTCGGGCGTCGCCATGCTACCGCGCCCGCCCAAGCCGCCGACTCGCACTGAAGTGGCCGCTGGGACGTGCCCAGCGGTCGGCGCCCCCGCGGCCGCGTCGATCCCGCCGAACTAGTTGGCCGCTGCGCGCGCGAGCATGCGCGGGCTAGCGCGGCCGCCGCGGTGCACCTGCGAACGCCGAGCACTCATCGCAATTGCCGCCGCGTGGCTTTTGCAAACCAAGTTTCGGGCGGGTGGGTGGGATGTTTGCAAGAGCGTGGCCTGTGCCAGTTCATTTGTATAGACCATTTCTCCTGGCTAGAGAGAACATGGACTCCACCGCCCTCCCGATGCCGGAATTGTCGCCCCCCCTGGGAATGTGCGATTTACGTATGATCCTGCCCCATCGTCCACCTTACATATGAAAGCACGCCGTCCCAGCCGGGTCGGCATCGCCCACCCCCCCCCCGCCATTTTCTGCAACCAAAGATATGCGCGCTGTCGTTTATCAACAGCCATCAGTTTTCAAGAATCCTTTGCAAAACAATTGAACGAAGTGCTCACGCGCGCGTCGTCGCGCGCGCATGCCGAAATCCGTCAAACATTATCGCTTTCGCGAGGATGCCACAACCGAGTGTCCAAAATAACATACAAAACATAACCCAGGGACGTGCCCAACCCTTTGCACACAGAGGGGGACTATACACCGGACCGCTCAATACAAAAGCGAACGAAGAAGGATCCGCTGTGCCCTCGAAGGATTCACCAAAGAACGGCGGGCCAGAGTCACATGTTCACATATGGGGCGTCGCTCTCAAGAGTCAGATCGCCGCGAGGAAGGCAGCCGCGAGGGGGCGCGGGAACACAATACAGGTAAACGACTGGAGACAGAATTCGTGGGAGCAGCGCTGCGGGACCCCCAGACGTCGCAACCCAGCCCCTCAGAGGACGGCGAGGTCCCATGGTGACCTGCGTAAGACGCGCCTCCACCTGGACCTCCCAGGAGCCCACGAAAGTTGTGATAGTTCCGCAGATCTCAGCGTCCCAGGGGACGGCAAGGTCTCATGGTGACCCCCGCAAGACGCATCTCCGCTGGACCTGCCAGGAGCCCGCGAACATGGGGACGGCCTCTCAGATCGCAGCTTCCAAGGGATGGCGAGATCTCATGGTGATCCCCGTGGGACACCCCTTCCGCTGGACCTCCCAGGAGCCCGCGGAAATGGTTACAGTCTCGCAGACCGCAGCCCCCCGGGGACGGCACGGCCCCATGGTGATCTGCGTAAGACGCTCCTCCGCT
>CAUYUJ010002803.1:215623-235623 GCA_963575745.1 Prorocentrum cordatum | reverse complement strand
CATCGTTGTCATCGTCGTCGTCTTCGTCGACGACGGTGACGGCGACGATGCCTGAGCCTACGCCGACAGCAAGGCCTCAGCCATGCGCAGAGGGGCCGGGGGGAGGGGGGAAGACTTATTAGAAGCATCCCTGCTTCTTGGAAGGCGCGGGCCCCATCTGCAGATGTAAGGCTGGCGCCTGCTAAGAAGCAGCCTCCTTCTGAGAGGCCCCCTCCCTTTCCCCCTGCCTCTTTGTGGGCGCCGCCAACGCCGACGACGATGGCGACGACGACGATGGCGATGGCAGACGCCGGCAGGACAGCTGCACCAGCGGCGATGACAGAGGCGCTGGCGTTGGCGGCGACGACTGCGGCAGTCCTGATTTTTACCAGCGGACTGATCTGTCCTGATTCTTACCAGCGGACTGTTCCTCTTTGTCCAGATTGTTACCAGCGGACTCTGACATGTCTGAATGTGTCCGAAGATTTCTGTACATGTGCGGGGGACGTCCAAGAAGGGCGTGAGGACTAGGTGTGTGTGTGTGGATATCATGGGTTGGGCCATGATATCTCCCAGATGTCATGGCCCACTGGTTTTAAACATTTCATGCCCTCCCCCATCTCGTCCGCACACATGCCTCGGACCATGATGCGTTCACCCCCCTCTCGGGCGCACCCGACTTCGGACGCTTCCTCTCACTGTCTTCGTCCTTCATCCACGTACTCGTCCTGTTTCTCATCCGTGTCCTCCTTCTCTCCCGCGGTCTTTTCCTCGCCCTGGTTTTCCGTCTCCTGCATCTCGTCCGCCACCAAGCAATGCACCCCTCCTCTCACGTGGGGGGCTTGGGAGGGAAAGGGGGGGGGTAGAGGTGGGAGGAAGCTCGAGGCTCGTGGAGAAGGAGGAGGAGGAGGAGGAGGAGGAGGAGGAGGAGGAGGAGGAGGAGGAGGAGGAGGAGGAGGAGAGGGGGCGAGGAGGAGGCGGAAGGAGGCAGCTTGTGGGGAAGGGAGCCGACGCACGGGCGAAGGAGAGGGAAAAGCGGGGAGGGGGGATCGGCCGAGAAGAGGCAGGAGACGAAGGGACAGACGATGGGCGAGGGGCGAAGGAGAGCGGGAGGGAGCAGCGGCAGGGGCGCAGAGCTCCCGAGGCGGCAGCTGCTGAGGACCCGTGACTGTGGCGTTTGAGCCGCCGGCCACCGCCCCCCCCCCTCCGGGCGGCCCGCCCCCTGCGGCGTGCCCCCCTGCCGCAGGACGACGGCGACGACGGCGACGGTGACGACGACGACGACGACGGCGGCGGCGGCGACGACGACGACGATGACGACGACGACGACGACGGCGGCGGCGGCGGCGGCGGCGACGGCGGCGGCGGCGGTCTCCGGCGGCCACCGGCGGCCACGGACGACGACGGCGGCGGCGATGTCGGCGGCGGCGACGATCACCGACGACCAGCGAGGAAGCTCACGGCGGCCACGACGGCCACGGCGACGGCGTCGGCGCCGACCGTGACGACGGTGGCTGCGGCGGGCCCTGGGAAATGCGTTCGTTCTCGATCGATTTTCGGGGCCCAGGTTCATAGGTTTCTTGCACGTGTGGGGGGGGGGGCAACAGCTCAACCGGAAGGGAAGGGTTGGGAATGGCAGGGGCAGAATGCGACGCATCGCACGCAGATCACAGAATGGTCGAGGAGGCCAGGACAACAATGATGAGGAGCCCCGTATGATGGGAGGCTGACGGAACAGAGAGGACAGCAGTCAACGCAAAGGAGGTAACGTGGCGGAGGCGCCGCCTCTCTATGTCCTGAAGCATAGTGCGTTGTGGACTCTGTATGGCTCCAGCACGGTGTTCATGACAGCTTGGGTTGCCCTCTTGGGGCTTTGCTTACATCTCTCGGGCCCGCGGATCATTGTGACTCCATCTTGAAGCCTCATAGCCCCATCGGAAGCCGAAAAGTTTAAAAAGTTACACATCGGATATTTGATGGTGTTTGCGTAATTAAATGTTTTCTGTTGCTGGCGGAATTTCTCGGGTGGATCGAGGGCCATTTCGGGATCATGTTGGGCCATCGTTGGCTATTCGGGCCATCTCGTGTCATTTTGGAGACAGTCTGCACGATGGTAGATGCTCCAACCCTCGCGACAGGGGAGAGGCCCAGACCCCAGGGGAAAGGGTACGGGGGGGGGATCAACTGTTTCTCGAAGGTGAAGACGTGCTTGTTTTGAAAGAGCTGACACCCTGAGCCGCCGACACCCTCAGGGCCGATCAGGTACATGCCTCGCTCCCCGAATCGCCCTCCCTCCATCCGCCCGCCACTCCCTCGTAGGGTTCACTCCGGGTCCCTCCGCTCTGGCCTGCAGTGTGGGTAACTGAGTGGGCGACAGTGCGCGACGGTGTGCGCCAATGCGTGTCTTTGTGCTGGCTCGATGCGTGGGACCCCTGCGCGGAGCCCGGCGGGTTACTGCGCGAGGGCCCGGCGCGCCCTCTCGTTTCCTCCGCTTGCTGCTCGCGCTCTTTCCTTGGTGCCGTACTTTGCCGCGTCGCTGCGCGCGCGCGGCCGCGACGCCCGAGAAACATGTTCGTGTGGCCATGGCTCGACGTTGATGTTTGTTCTGGTTCCTGCCTGTCCTCTGCACTTTCCTCTTTAGTCTCTTGTGCGCTTGGCTGTCTAGGCTGCTCGGTGGCTCTGCTCGGCATCGCCTCTCTCGAGATTGCCAGTCCAGCGTGCGTCTGCACAGAGGGTGGCCAAGTCATTGCTCACGTGGCCCGTGGTTTTGCACACGTCGACCAGAGTCTTCGCTACAACGGCATCCCCGTTCAGGTTGATCATCGCCAGCGCAGTTACTCTGCCTAGCCGCCGACGTAAAAAAATGTGTGCCTGTGCTGACCAGCTCACGCACGGTCAGCCTCGTGCGGGATACGCACTGCTACTGGCGCCGCTTCCCAGCCGGCCCGTGCAGAGCATTGCACGCGATGGGTTGGGTGCAACAATTTCGTTCCCACCTTTCGGGGAAACGTAAGACTCGAGTAAGCCAGAACTCGGGTTCGCCGACGTTTTTTGACGAGCGTGTTCTGGATTTTGACGGTTCAGTTTTCGTGGGATGCTTGCAGCGCGGGAGCTCGCGTCAAACTTCTGATTGGGTCCCATTATCTTTATGATGGCCCCGCCGGGCCAACTGGAGTCCCTCGTGCACGAGTCCTGCGTCTCCCCGAACCTTCGAGGCCACTGGCTGGGAGCGCACTTCCGCCAACCATCTTTGCCGCCTCCGCGCTGCGCCCGTATAGTCGGTCTGCGGCCTTCACCACTTCGCGCGCCTCCTTTGTGCGTTTTGGCCTCTTCCACGTGCATCCGCTTTCGCGGCTTTGCCTGCATGCGACTGCGCTCATCCAGTCCACCCATCTGCTACGCCGGGTGGAGATTTGCCTAAGCGTATCCCAGCTTAGACTTGCGACGGTGAAACCACTTTGCCGCTGGAGGAAAAGTTCGCGCGTGTTCACACGGACGTTGCTGTCGACAGCGCCTTTTGACGCGCCGTTGCATCCACACGCCGGCGGAGAAAAGCCAGCGTGAGAGTGTGAATGTTTGTGGCACTGTTCTCGCACAATGTGTGTTCGGCCTGCCCCTCGCCTGAATGAGCACCGCTCTGGCTTGAGCGTGATCGACTCATGGCACGAGCAGTTACAAGTTGCGTTGATTCGCCCGCTCACCCGAGATCTCGCCGATGCTTCGTCGCCGCGCTGGAGGATAGAGTGCTTATGGTGTCAACATGCCCTCACGGCTCGCTTCAATCGCAAACTATTTGGCCGTCGGGGATTGTTGCCATGGCCTCACCGACCACCCTGACTTTGTCCTTCTGGCCGGCCGTGAAAGATGACCGCCACGCCGCGCGCCCACGGGCCATGACCTTCCCCCTCCACCTTGCCCTGCCCATTCTCCACCCCGTCGTCCCCCTCCCCATCTTCGCTGCCGTCCTGCTCGTCATCTCTTTCTCCTCCACTGCCCTCGCCCTCGTCCTCCTCTGGCCTCCTCGATCCTGGACTCGTCCACCTGATATTTGTCATCATCAGTCGCCCGCCTAAAACTCGACGTCCTCGTAGTTCCTCCTCCTCCTCCTCCTCCTCCTCCCCCCCCTCGATCTCCTTGTCCAGCTGGTCTGCCTGTCCGCCGCACGGAGGCCCCAAGAGGCCTCCAGAGGGGCCCCTGGAGACCCGAGAAGGGCCAGGAGCACCCAGCTCCCATCCTCCTCCACCTCCTCCTCCTTTTCATCCCTCCTCCTCCTCCTCCTCATCCTTATTCCTCCTGCTCCTTTTCATTCCTCCTCCTCATTCCTCCTCCTCCTCCTCCTCCTCCTCCTTCTCCTCCTCCTCCTCCTCCTCCTCCTCCTCCTCCTCCTCCTCATTCCTCCTCATTCCTCCTCCTCCTCCACCACCTCCACCACCTCCTCCACCTCCTCCTCCTCCTTGTACTTATGCAGGTCCTTGCTGTGCCAGTACTGTGCTCCAGCCCAGTGCGGGGCGGGCCTCTGGGGTGGGGCTGTCCTAGCGGCTCTCCGCGTCCTGGCCACGAGCGAACGCAAAAAAGAATGCTCGTCGTCAGCGTCGGCAGCAACATCGGCGTCGCCGTCGCCCCTCGGCGGTGTCTGCTGCGGCGGCTTCGTCATCGTCGTCATCGTCGGCGGCGTCGACGGCAAAGTCGTCGGCGGTGATGGCGTCGGCGCTGGCGTCGTCGGCTTCGTCGGCGTCTCCGTCGTCACTGTCGTCGTCTTCGGCGTCATCGTCGCTGTTACCAGAGGAGGGAAAGGCTGAGGGGGAAGAGGGCGAGGGAAGCAAGGAAGGACGGAGGAGTAGGATAAGGGAGGCGGGTGAGGAGGAGGGCGACGAGGGGGAGGAGGGCGAGCAAGGGGAAGAGGAGGATGAATAGAGGAGTGAATGGGGACAAGAAGTACTATGAGGACAAGGAGGAGGAGGATAGGAGGAGCGGCAGGAAGGTGAGAGGAGGAGGAGGAGAAGGAGGAGGAGGTGGAGGAGGTGGATAAGGAGCAACGGGGAGCAGGATGAGGAGTAGCAGAATGTGCAGTGGAGAGGGGAGGGGGTTAGGCGAAGGAGGAGTATGGAGAGCAGTCGACAGGGGGGTGAACAGGAGGAGGAGCCGAGGAGGAGGAGTAGGATTCCAACCACACAATTTTGCCCCCGGCAGCCGCAGGCGCAGCTCGCTGCCCCTCACCCTACGCCTTACACTTTGCTTCGGCATTCTTATTGTACCAAGCCGCCGCATTCATTTTTACGACAGCAGCAGCAACTGGACCACTCATCGCACTCGACACTGTTCCTACCCCATCTCCAAGCGACGGCAGCACTCCAGCCTGGCAAACGGCGACGGCTGTCACCTCAAGCGGCGCGAAGGTAGTGGTTCCACAGTGATGCAGGGCTTCGGATCCCGCCGCAGATCTCTCACTCACAGAGGATCGCCCGACGATTCATAGCACGGCTGCAAGTCCAAGGAGCTATGCTATGCGGCGGGTCCACGGTCATGCACGGCTCCACAGGCAGTGGTGGTCTTCTCATCCACAGGCCACATGCTAACATACACCAGGGCCAACGCCATGCAAGTAGGTCCACGGTAATACAGGGCTCTAGAGCCCGCCCCGGCTTTCTCACCCACGCATGCCAGTTCATCCGACGAACACGAGATGATTGCTTTGAAGAAGAAGCAACACAAGGAGGCCGACTAGGTAGGACCACTTGTTTTGCAAGACGGGTGGATAGCTCCATCTCATGCACCTCCTTGGTGGTGGCCTTCATCGCCAGCACGCGCTGGTGCCTCGGAGGCGACAGCGTGAGTAGCCGACTGTCCACTAGGTCATGACGGAGGCTCTCAACCACCCTTCACTCCCTCCTGGCTCATCCTCCCATTCCTTCTCCTCCTCTCCTCCTCGCCACCCTGCCCCAACCCGCCGGGGGACGCCACCACATCGCTCGCCAGGGCTCACCAACGTCCGTCTTGGCGTGGGCCAAGGCGGCCTCAGAGCGCAGCCGTCACCTCTCGCGCCAGCCGTGCCTACCGTTGGCGACTGCTTGTCGCCACCTCGCCCCGCTTGCCACCGTTTCTGAGACATCTCATTTCGCGCAGTGGCCTCATTTGCGTTGAGAATTTGCCAATGCGTCACAGCGCTCGCACAGCCTATGTTGCAACTGTGGGTAGGTGGGACAACTGCTTCTCGTGGCCGCCACCACAGGATGGTGAACACCCCCATGCCCGATTAAAACACACACACACACACCTACACACACACGCACACACTCTCACACACACACACACACACGCACACACACACACACACACACACACACACACACACACGCACGCACACACACACACACAACAAACAAAAACAGCTCGACTCCGAACCCCCTCCCTGGGAACCCGTTTTACCTGCCTCGGTAGGTGAGGGCTCCCTTGGTGGGGATGGGCGTCGTGTCCTGTGGGTTCCCTATTGGCATCCATCCTGGGGCGTGTGCGGCCACGACCGCACCAAACATCGTCACTCATACCACTCGTTCAATGACCGTTCCAACTCCGCCAACGCTGTGCCGCGCACGACTGTTTCAACCTCTACCTCTACCGTGCTCCCATTTTATTGCGTCTCAGGTTCCACAGCGCTCGCGCCTTTTCCGCTACGACAGTGGGTGGGGGAGCAGGAGGAGGAGGATGAGGAGGCGGAGGAGGAGGAGGAGGAGGCTGAGGAGGAGGAGGAGGAGAAGGAGGAGGCTGAGGAGGAGGAGGAGGAGGCCACGGGAGGGCGCAAATCTCATAACGTCAGGTAAACGCCCCAGCGCGACGCCCATCCCTTCCCCTGGGAACCCTTCGCCTGCCTCGGCACATTGAGAAAGCAGCGTTACCCACACCACTGGTTTCAATAGCCGCTGCCATCTCCGCCAACGCTGTGCCGCTATGCCCTCCCACCTCCCTCAACCTTTTCATTATCATTCAGGTGCCTATATTCCTCTCTCTCTCTCTCTCCCCCCCAGGCCGCAGAGGGACTCGGATACCCCGCCCCAAGGGGTTCGTTATCCTTGGCATACGTTTGTTTGATTACCCCCCCCCAGGGGCGACCGCCCTAGGTGGGGGGGGGGGAGATGGCAGCGTCTGGACGACCCAATTGCCGTCAGTGCCCACTACTCGGGAGGAGGAGGAGGAGGAGGAAGAGGAGGAGGAGGAGAAGGAGGAGGAGGAGGAGGGGGAGGAGGAGGAGAAGGAGAGGAATGGGCGCGCGGCGGCGTTCTCCTGCTTATTTCCTGGCCTTCGACTGACTGTGGCAGCGAGGGTGTTGCGCGACTGGCTCCCGGGCAAAAGAGGTGGAGTTTGAGGATGAATATGAGGAGTGGGGGAAGCGACAGGTTCGCTGCCCTTGCCAGGACGTCCGGTCGGGTCCTCAGAGGTCCTCCTGCCAGGGGCACCACCCCACTAGCCCCGCAGAAGAGCGTATAGGCGCAATAGTGTTTTCTTCGCTCTCACTCCACGGGTGGGCCATCAATTTTGATATTAATCAGTTGATGTATTTGGCTTCCCACGCTCTTCGGTCGAATATCTGTCCGCTTGTGGTTGTCGACGGCTGAAAAGGGCCCACTGGGAGCCCCACGAGAATCCCCCAGTTGTCCTAAAACGGCCCAAAATGAGCCCCAAGCTGGCCGAAGAGGGTCTCCATTCCTCAACGTGCCATGCCTCCTGCGCTGACCTGACCCCGTGGGGCGGGGAATGGGCACACAAGTTAGCCTTCTGCAGAGCAGCAGCCGTTATACTGTGTGCCCGCGTGCGTGTTCTGCGCGAGGCGTTTTACTTGCCTTCCTTCTTGCTATATGCTAATGCTTCTCCTGCTCAGCTGTTGTTCATCGTCCTTTCGCGTCGAATTCACTGGCACAACGGACCTCGGACCAGCGTGCGGCTGACGGTCCTTAGTCCAGTCTCTAAGAGACAATGGTGAGTCACAGTCCAGTGCAAAGCTAAAGGACCTTAGTCTAGTTTACGGCTGATGGACAATGGAGGATGATGATGAGGAGGAGGATCAGGGATGTTTCACACGAGAATCATAGTGTCGAGGAGGAGGGTGGCACAAAAGGCCAGGAGGAGGATAGGTACGAGACGAGATCATGAGGAGGACCACATGGAGAATGACAAAAGAGCGGGAGGAGAAACCAGTAGGGAGGAGAACGAAGACATGAGAAAGGAGGGTGTAGGGACGGCGACGAGGACAACGAGGAGGGGCAGAACGAGCCATGAGGGCCAGGCGGAATTGGGCAACGGCCAGGAGGTGGAGGAGGAGTAGGGGGAGGAGGAGGAGGAGGAGGAGGAGGAGGAGGAGGAGGAGGAGGAGGAGGACGACGACGACGACGACAGCGACGACGACGGCGGCGACGGCGGCGCCGGCGACTCCCAACCACCTCTTCAGGGCTACAGAGGCACTCGGAAGTCCCCATAGGACCACGGAGGTCTGGGAGGCTTCTGGAGGCCCAGATAGGCCCAGAGACTTGCAGGGGAACGCTCAGGAACGCCCCAGGACGCAGCGACGACAACGAGCAGCGGGCTCGGACCTCGCAGAGGGAGCCGAGAGCCGAGGGGAGGTGGTCGTGGGCAGCACACATATCCGCAGCCGCGGCCTCGCGGGCCAGGCCCCTGGGCCGAAGCATCGAGGAGGCGGGGTGTTTTTTCGCGCATGCCTCGCGCGGGCCGTCGCCGTGCGGCCGCGTATCCGCGGGAGCGCGCCCCGGATTCCAGACCGCGAGGGCGCGAATGCGGATATGTTCGCCGCTCGTGAGGGGGCATCCTCCTCGCCGCGTGGGCTTCGGGAAAAATGGCCCCGCGCCTGCAGCCGCAGCCCCCGAGGCGGCACCCACCGGCCGGGGCGGGGCCACCTCTTCCTGGAACTCGAGGGCGCCCGCCCCCCTTCCAGGAGACGGGCTTCTCCTTCTGGGCCTTCTCTTGACCGACTACACGTGAGAGCGACCCTTCGCCGGGGTGACCGTTGGTGCGGGCCCGCTGGGGTCCTCCGACCGCCGAACGCGATGCGATAGCATCGGGTGGCGCGCTTGGGTTTGGCCACCCCGCGCCGCCGGTTCAGCCGCGCACCAAGGGTCACTCTTGCCCAGGGTCCCTCTTGCGTGTAGCCGATCTTGGCAGCAACCGAGCCCAGCAAGGGCCCCCAGAGGCCGAAGCGCCTGGAAACTCGTCAGTCGCCCGCCGGCGTTGCTCGGGCGACGCCTATAGCGGGGAGGGCGCCGCACAGGACGGCTGCGGCGACGCCGATCGGCACCCTCGCGGAGGCGTCTGGCGCCGAGGCCACCGCCGCCGACGCGGCGGGCGCGGGCGCCCAGGAGGAACCACCCGACGGCGCTGGCGAGCAACGATGGCGACGGCGGCGACGACGGCGGCCGCGGCGACGGCGGCGACGCCAACGACGGCGACGACGACGGCGACGACGAGGATGGCAGCGGCGACGGAGGCGACTACGGCGATGACGAAGAGGGCAGTGGCGGCGGTGGCGACGACAGCGGCGAAGGCGACGACGAGGGCGGTGCCGACGTCTGCGACTGCAATGGTGAGGGCGGCGGCGAGGATGAAGGGGGCGACGGATACGTCAGAGACGTGGATATGAGCAGGAGGGAGGGGGAGCACGATGAGGAGAAAGGGGCACACAAGGAGGAGGGACAGGAGAAGGCACGAGGGAGAGGAGAAAGGGGCACACAAGGAGGAGGAGGAGGAGGAGGAGGAGGAGGAGGAGGAAGACGACGATGACGCCGCCGCCGACGACGACGACGATGAGAAGAAGCGGAAAGCACAGGACGAAAGGAAACGGGAGGAGAAGGAACATGGCAGAGCAGAGCAGCATCGAAGGTCAATTGAAGTGCCTCAGACTAGCGCCGGGGGGGAGAAGGAAACGTTGGAGGAGGAGGCGGAGGAGGAGGAGGAGGAAGGGAGCAGGAGGAGGAGGAGGAGGAGCAGTTGGAGGCAGCAAAGGAGGAAGACGACGACGAGAAGGAGCAGAGCACAGGAGGACGAGAGGACACTGGAGGGGGCGGGGGAGGTTCCCGTCCTCGACCCCCCCCCTCCTCGATTCCCGACCCGCCTCGATCCTCTTCGAGCCTCGGGCGGAGCCTCGAGGATCACCTGGGGAGGACGGGGGGGAGGACGGCGAGAACGGCTCAGGCGACGGGACCGGCCACGGGGGGGGGGGGCGGAGGGGGGGAGGCCGCGGGGCGCGGGAGAGCGGGGTGCGCTGGAGGAGAGGACAGGCGACGGAGGACGTGACGACGTGCGCCTGGGGGGGAGCCGCGCAGATCGGGACTTGGGCGTCGCGTGGTGGGGAAGCGATGAGAAGAAAGGGGAACACGAGGAGGAGGAGGAGGAGGAGGAGGAGGAGGAGGAGGAGGAGAAGTGGGTGGGGGCGATCAATAGCGCGGCAGCGAGTGCTGCAGAAAAGGGCCCCTTGCGCGTCGCGTAATTTACTGGGGGAGCGGGAGCTGTAGAACAGGAGCCCCAAAGGGGGCCTTCAGGGCCCCCTCCATTGATCGCCCCCCATGAAGCGACGCCCTAGGGACGATCGAAGTGAGTACGGTAGGACGACCGGCGGCAACCCGGCGGCGACCCCGCCGCTGGGGTTCAACGTTGAACGCCGCCGGCGACCCAGAATCGGTCAATGTTGAATGGTCTGACGTTTCCGAAGCGGCCGATCTTTCAAGATTGAACGATCCCCATGGCAGGAACCGACGCCGAAGTCGGTACGACACGACCCTGCCGTACGGGAAGAAAGGGTATCTGACGGACTTGGAATCGAGATAGATCCTTTCCGGAGCGTTTAGGTACGCTCTCGGAGCGTTCCGGGACCCTCTGGAATGGCCGCGGCGCCCGACACATCCTCCAGACCCGGCTGGGAGGAGCCGCCCGGATGGAAGCAGAAGAGGTCAGCCACGCGCAGGTCCGGACGGAAAGAATGGACACAAGGACGGACAGCATTTCTTGTCCATTTTGAACCGGACTCGCTGTATAGTTAATGTGTCGCCGCGGACGGTGTCCATTTGAACAGAAGGCCGCTTGCCCGGCAGCGGCCGCTGTCGGTTTTGGACAACCCCTTTTGTTGGGCATCAGACCCATTCTTGTCCGTACCCGCTTGTGGCGTCCAAAGAAGAGGTCAGCCATGCGCGGGGGGGGGGGGAAGGGGGGGCTTCTTAGAAGCACCCCTGCTTAGAAGGCGCGGGTCTGACATTCAGGTGCAAGGCCGGCGACTTCTAAGAAGCAGCCTCCTAAGAAGCCTTCCCCCCTCCCTCCGCCCCCTGCGTGCGCGTCGCCAAAGAGGAGGTGCTCGAAGAGTAGAGACTCCGCAAGCATAGACTTTCGACGGTCCGCAAGGATTTGTTGGATCTGCGCCGGGCCCCCTGGCTGCGCCTTTGGCGCCGCCCCTGGCGCGCTCCACGCGCCAGTCAGGGTGGTCCAGTGCAGATCCAAGAAATCCGTGCGGACGGTCGAAAGTTTATGTTTCTGCCGTTCTGTCCTTCCTCTAGGTGCGCCCACTGCCGGAAGAGGTGCGCCCTTTGCGGGGGGGGGATGCGCCCCTAGAAACAAACAAAAGATGGAGGCGGGAGCAGGGTAAAAGCATCGATCGCTCGATTACAGCCAAGGCGCTGAAACAGACAGAAAGCTTTGGGTTCAGGAGGGGCCGTGGTTTCGGGGCCTTCCTCGGATCTAGGTTGGGGACCCTTTGCATGGCCGAGGCCCGGCTGGCCAGGAAAGCCCTTGCATAGTAGCACAATGGTTGTATGCCGTGGTGAGTCAGGAGGGAGGAAAACATACAGACACACATCGTCGTCGCTTCCCTGGACAATGTGGAAAGCATCGGAAGTGGAGGGGAAGACGAACATCCCGAAAATGTGGAAAATCATGCTAGTCCTGGGATTTGTGAATATTTATGTGTGTGGTTGGGGCCCCTTCAGTGAGGGCTGCTTCGCAGAAAAGAGGCGCGCCCCTGGCAGGAGGCAAGGCCCCCCCCCAAATGACCCGGAGACGTACCCAACTCTTTTCTGAACACTTGCCGACTCGATTCAGCACCGCTCAACACAGACAGACATGTTGAAAGACCCGCAGTGCGCGTCAGCTTTCAGAAGTGCACAGGAACATGCAGGAATGGCAAGATAGGGACGGAGACGGAAGCAGACGGAGGAGGGTGAACGGGATACATACGTGTTCAGTAACAGTCGGGTATGGCCAGGATCCCAGGTAAGGGGACCCGGTTAGTGGTAGGGCCCCGGAGCACCTAAATTGGCCAGAATCACTCGACCAGGTCTGCCATAGCTGCTGTTTCTTCGGGTGACGGCAGTTCCGGGTAGTGGAACGGAGCGGGGGGGCGTCCCCCAGTACACATTGCTAAACCATGTCCCACTAAGCCCAGTGCTGCGAACGCCCGAAACAGTAGCAGCGCCGAGCGCTACATACGCGGGACAAAACAACGCCATGCGCTCTTTAGCAGGACATCGTGTCGCGCTGGGCGAGGCCAGCACACGGGGTGGCATGGCAGGCCAGAGGCAGCTGAGGATGGGAGGCCACGCGGACAAAAGACAGCGACGTGCGCTGCGGGGCGCAGCGGTCCCCTGCGAGCAGCGATGCGACAGCGCCGAGCGCTGAGTGACGGGACGGCGCCGCGCTCAGGGCTCAACTGGGTCCCCGTGCAGCTCCAGTCTGCGCGAGCTGCCAGGAGCCCACGAAGGTGGCGATTGTTCCACACTTCGCACGCCCCCAGTGAGCCGCGAGGTATCGACGGGATCCGCGTACAACTCCACGCCGCTGGGACCTTTCTGGAGCCCACGGGAGCAGCGACAGTTTCACACCGCGCACCCCCCCAGGGAGCCACGAGGCTCCAATTGGGTCTCCTTACAACTCCACGCCGCTGGGACCTTTCAGGAGCCCACGGGAGCAGCGACAGTTTCACACCGCGCTTCCCCCCAGGGAGCCACGAGGCGTCAGTCGGTTCCCCTTACAACTCCATTCCGCGCGACCTCCGAGAAGCCCACCAAAGTGGCGACAGTTTCACGCTTCGCAGCCCCCCAAAAAGCCGTGCGGTTTCGGCGGTGTGTGCGGAGAGAGGAGATATGAAGAAGAAGGAAAAGGGGGAGGAGGGGAGGAGGAGCGGAGAGAAGGAGACGCGACCACCGTGCTCGATTCAAAACGAGAGCCCAAAACAGGATGGTTGGGAAAAAACAGAGGGCGGGAGATAGGAGATAGGGGGCACGAGAGAGGAGGGGGAGGAGGGGGTAGGACGCGACCCCCGTGCCCTACACAAAGCGAAAACCCAATGCAGGATGGCTGGGACAAAACGAAGGGCAGGAGGGAGGAGGTAGGAGGCAGGAGCGAGGAGGGGGAGGAGGGGGTGGGACGCGACCACCGTGCCCTCCTCAAGGCGAGAACCCGACACGGGAGGGCCGGGACAAACAGCGCAGCGACCCCCCGCGCAGGAGGCCGCGCCCGCCGAGGCCGAGGCGGAGCGCCGCGCCAAAGAAGGCGGGCCGAGAGCCGAGACGCCACGGTCATCGCCCTGCTGTGGGGACCCTTTGCCACGAAACGCCCCGGCCTGCCTCCATAGGGTGCGCGGGGTCTCTTGGAGTTCGAAGGTTTTGCCACGAGCAGCGTGACGTTCCCACACCAAAGGTCAACGGACGTCCTGGGGTCTCAGGGCTGGGTTTCTCGTGGAGGGCTTCCTGTGGTCGAGCTCCTGCACTGAGCTGCTCCTGCTCCAGCCCCAGGGGGGGGGGGGAGGACGAACGACGAACGAACGAACGACGACGACCGACGAAAGTAAAGAGGTCCGAGCTCTAGAGCACAGCTGTGCAAGAGAATCACATGTTCGGGCTCGGGGGGCCCTTCGCCAGGCCCCGGGAGCGCACGAGACCGATTCGGGACGACAAGCCGGGGCCAGGGAGGTGGCCCAGACCTCGGGGGGCCACGCATCGAAGAAGGAGCAGTTGGATGTTTGGGTTGCGGCTGCTCCCCCCGCCTCCTCGCGCTGAG
Source organism: Prorocentrum cordatum (assembly GCA_963575745.1). Lineage (NCBI taxonomy): Eukaryota > Dinophyceae > Prorocentrales > Prorocentraceae > Prorocentrum > Prorocentrum cordatum. The sequence continues at coordinate 221,601 of CAUYUJ010002803.1, read as the reverse complement.
AAGAAGACGCGGCGGGCTGCTGTTGTTGCTGTTGAGGTATCGAGGGCTCGGGATATGCGTGCTGAGTGGCACGCGGGTATACCAAAGCGAAGAGCCTGAAAATGATGGTTGTTGTTGCTGCTGTTGAATGCTAATGATTAACAAATTATTATCGTTGGACCCCCCCCGGCGCTTGACGCTCTCGCCTCGGCGCCGATTAAATCTTTATTGGCAATGCAGCTCACGCTCGAGCGGCTTGAGGGGGCGCCAAAACCGGCCCCCCAACAACACCAACAATCTCGCTCGAGACTTCCTTCTTTTCTTCTCAGGGCCGGTGCTCTTGCTCGCCGCCGAAAGCCTCCGTCCCAACAAAACCAGCGCCACCGCTCGAGAATTTCTTCCGTTTTTCCTTGGACTGGTGCGCTATTCTTTCTCTCATCGGCTACGCCCCCAGCAACAACAACGCTCCCGCTCGAGACGTCCTCCCTTTTATCACTCAAGGCGGTGCTCCTCTTCGCCGCCGAAAACCGCCGTCCCGACAAAACCAGCGCTCCTGCCCGAAATAGCCTCCAGTTTTACGCTGGATTATTTTGAATTGGCGCCGCTCCCAGCAAGAACAACTCTCCCGCTCGAGGCTTCCTCCCTGTTTCCTCAGGACGGTGCTGTGCCTCGCCGCCGACAGACCCCGTCCCGACAAAACCACGACTCCCGCTCGAGATTTCCTCCCTTCTTGCTCAAGGCGGTGTTCCTCCTCGCCGCCGACAACCGCCGTCCCAACAAAACTAGCGTTCCAGCTCGAGATTTCGTGCTGTTTTACGCAGGACAAGCGCCCTACTCTCTTCAGCATTGACCCCGCTCCCAGCAACAAAAGCGGCCCTGCTCGAAACTTCTTCCCTTCTTATTCAGGGCCAGGTCCTTGCCTCGCCGCCGACAGCCCCCATCCCCACCAAGGCAATCCTGTCGCTCGGTACTTCCTTGTGTTTTACCCTTGGCTGGGGCTCTACTGGCGGTCTCGCATCGGCGCAGCAAGGCGCGGACATGCGTTTCCGAGGCGGGATATGTTGAAATTCCTCGGAGGAAGTGTTTGCAAGACCGCATTGGGCGGGAGATCTGGGAATTATAGAACAAACATCCCCCATGATGGGGATGGCTATCATGATGGTCGCATGATTCGGGTGGAAACATCGCGCATGAGGGTACAATGATTTTTGTTGTTGTTGCTGTTGCAATGTTCGGCGTGTGGGGGGCCATCGCCAAGACCCGGGACCGTGAGAAACTATCTCGGGATGAACACTTGGTCACAGGGAAGGGGCAGGGGGTTGGGGGTCATTTGTTTAGATTCGATGAAGGACACGACGCTGGAGGTCTGGGTCTCTCCGCTCTCCAGCTCTTCCTCGTCCACGTCCTGCCCCTCCACCTTAATAGCCTCGTCTTTCTTCTTCCCGCTCACACCCTCCTCCTCGTGCTTGTCCTGCTCCTCCTCTTCCTCCTCCTCCTCCTCCTCCTCCTCCTCATCATCATCATCATCATCGTCATCCTCCTCTTCCTGGTGCTATTGCTGCTCCTCCTCCTCCTCCTCCTCCTCCCTCTCGTCCTCCTCCTCTTCCTCCTCCTCCTCCTCTTCATCCTCCTCCTCGCTCACATCCTCCCTCGCTTACTCTTCCTTCTCCCCCTTTTCGCTCGCACCTCTCCTCCTCCTCCCCGACCTCCTCCTCCTCCCCGACCTCCTCCTCCTCCTGCTCCTCCTCCTCCCCCTCCTCCCACACAGCGGAACTGGCAAGCAGGCGAAGGCAAGGCGCACCGGGCAGGTCATGCCGACCTGCCGCCTCGGTGTCTCCTGGGCAGACTGGCAATTGGGGCACCAGAAGCCGCACGCGGCGCCTTACCAGACCCTTGACGTCGCGGCCCCGGGGCCCGGTAAGGGCCCCTCGGGGCCCAAAACGGCACATCTCCCGTTCTGATGTTGTCAGGACGCGTGCACGTCTGGGACAGACACGGAAGCGGAAACGGAAACGGTCTTTAGACACGTACCGCTGGAGGGGGTCCCCGTTCTTCTCGCAGCGAGACTTGCCCCACCTCTGGCCCGTCTTCACCGCTGCTGTGCCCTCCTTGTAGCGCACCGCTGTCATTCCTGGGACCTGCCAGCGGCTGCCGCTTTGGAAACTCACGACGCGAGCACGTCTGGGAAGGTCAACACACACACACACACACACACACACACACACACACACACACACACCAAAACACCCCAACCCAACCCGAAGGCTTCACCTTGCCCTCCAGTTCCAGTGGGGGGGGTCGGGGGACATTGAAAAATTATACATCGAACCCGTACCCCCCCGAACTCGAAATTCGGAGCTTCGGGTTGGGTTGGGTTGGGGTGGCATGGCAGGTTGTCAGAAAAGGGGTCCTGTCGGAAACGGTTCTCAGACACGGAGCTTTTCTCGGGAGCCTCGGGACGGGGGTCAATGCAAACGGGGGTCAGCCAGAGCGCCAGATCTTGCAGGATCCTGCAGGGCCAGGGTCGCATTGACCCCGGTTTGGGTGCAGGATCCTGCAGGATCCTGCAGGATCCTTCGCATTGACCTGGGTTTGGGTGCAGGATCTTGGAGGATTTTGCAGGCCTGATTGACCCGGGTTTAGATTGACCCGGGTCAGAAGATCCCCGATTTTCCCCAGGGCCGACTCTTCGCCTCGAGTCGTTCCTGACGCCCCGGGGTCCCTCTTGAGGGCCCCAGAGGCCCGAGCACGGCGAAGGGGCCTCCAGGCCCCCTCTCCTGTCGGACCCCTCTGCTTCGTTCGAAGGAAAGACCCAGACCCCCTCGCGCTGCAACAAAGAACGCCGCGACGGGAGATTTTCTGTATCTTCGGCCTCCGGGGGGCCCTCACCAGGCCTCGGGACCGTCCGCAAGAACGCCTCGGGATGAGAAACCAGTCCTGTGGAAGGGGTCCAGAGTCCAGACTCTTGGGGGCCGACGTCCGGAACAACTCATGCCGTCGGGGGACTGGGCACGCGGCATTCACATAAACTTCTCGGCGCGCGGGGCGCCCTGCACACAAAACAAACGTAAACAGAATTGCTGTACGGCCTGCGCGGACTTGTCGGCGGCGCCTCGGGCGCCGCTCCGGCGCCGCTCGGCGCAGATCCGGGACATCCGCGCGGACCGTCGACAGTTTTCTGTTGATACGGTTCCTTGTTCCCCCCTGCTCAAACTTGCTCTCCGCTCTCGTCTCTCTCGCCCCTCCTGCACGCCGGCCCATTGGCCGATCGGTTGCCCCGAATAGCTTTGTGCCTCGAATGCACCAAAAAGGTAGAAGAATAGTTAAGCAATAGTCCCCAGACTGTTTTTGGATTATCTTTTGACCAATTTGGGGGTATCTTTATTTTTCGTCGAAAATCCCCCCCGTAGGGGGAAAGGCCCGACTTAAGAATAGCTCCACGCTGGAGCGGACTGCCTCAGCCTCGCCGCCGACGAACAAAAAAGTTCCAACGTTTTAGGATTGTCAGGATGTCGGCGCTCTGGCACGGTGTAGGATTGCCAGGATGCCGGCGTTGAAGTCCCAGGAGTGGTGTTTTGGCACGGTTAAGGATTCTCAAATTGTTGTCTTCCAGCGTGGAATGTCCCGCAATGGCAATGGCAATACATGTTTGCGGGGACATGGGAAGATGAATTTTGGAGGGAGGATTGATTACAACATCGCTGATGTGTCTCGGGTTTGCACTGGCCCTCATCCCTCTCCTCCTCCACCTCCCGGTCGTTCCCCCTTGGATGTCGCCCTCTTCTCATGGCAGTGATTCGCGAGCCGTCGTGGCTCCTCTTTGAACTCGGCTCCGCTGTGCTGTTGTGGAGCTCTTCGTCACCCCACGGAGGACTCGCCCGTCTCTGGGGGTGCACGTAGGCTGCATTCGCGTGGGTGTTGAAACGAATCCACATCGTCCCTCCTCCTCGCCAGCCCTCTGGCGAGCCTGTGCAGGCGAGCTCGAGGGCGAGGAGGGCGCCGGGAGCTGCAGGCGCGAGGCGGACGACGCGCCCGTCGGCGACGCGGAGGAGGGGCCCGCGGGGGAGGAGAGTGAGGAGGAGCGAGGGAGCGAGGGAGGGAGCGAGGGAGGGAGCGAGGGAGGGGGCGAGGGAGGGGGAGGGGGAGGAGGAGGAGGGCCGAGGGCTTGCCACAACTTCCCCGTGGCCTCCGAGGCGCATCACAGGCGCCTCCAGCAAGGCACTGCGGGGGGGCAGAAATAGGACGGGGATGGGAAAGTGGAGCCGGTATCGGAGCCGGAACAAACGCGAAGCGTTACTCTAATTTACGGCGGCCCATCCCCGCTCAAAATTCCACCAGAACCGAACGCGCGGTGGAAGCCGAACGCCAAGCTGTCAGAACAGCGTGTTCACCGTATGTTTCAATGAGGTGTACAAGCGCAGAGGAAATACTGCAGTCCAAGGCCGAAAGAAGTACTGCAGGCCAGGACAAGATGTCTGGCGAAAACTCCTCGGCAAAATCATCACTGCTCCCTGCAACTGTCATCATGTGATGTCGGGGGCATCGGCTCCATGGGTGGTCCCTTGGGAGACGGGATCTGCGACCCAGGAGCCGGGTTTGGAGAGTCAAGAACATCGGGCATGAGCACGAAGGCCTCGCCAGTTCCTGCAGCCCTGGCCCCGCCCGCAGCTGCCACTCGCCTGAAACCGCCGACGGCTGAAGACGCCGCACTGGTCTGGCGAGAGACGGGGAGGTTCCTGCGACACCGCGCTGAGCAGCACGTCCTTCTCGCTTTCGCTGACCATCTCCGAGGGCGCTGCGGGGCGCTCCCCTCCCCGCTCGGCCTCGCCAGCCGGGGCCCTCCTCGGCACCGCGATCGGCCGGAGGCAGCCGCAGTCAGCAGCGGCAGGCGCATCCTCGACCTCCGCACCCACCTCAAGAGCAATCTCCCCTCGCAGGGGCCCTGATGGAGGCCCAGCGACGACAGACGGCAGACGACGACGACGACGGACGACAGACGACAGATGATTGACGACAGACGACGACGACGACGACGACGACGACGACGACGACGACGACGACGACGACGACGACGACGTTGACGATGACGACGTTGACGACGACGACGACGACGACGACGACGACGACGACGACGACGACGACGACGACGACGACGACGACGACGACGACGACGACGACGACGACGACGACGACGACGACTGCGAGCGCCTCTTCTCCAGCTGTGCCTGGCGTCGAGGCGACTGGTCCATCCCAGCACGAGGAGAGGCGGAGGAGGCAGAGGGTCTCGGAGCACGTCGCGAAAAGCGGCGCCGAGGGAGCGGGCTCGGGGGCCCAGGCCTTGGCCGAGCTTTTGCTTTGGGATGGGGAAGCAGAGGGAGAGAGGGGCAGGAGGGAGGCAGGCAGCCAGGGGGAGGAGGGGGGGCAGAAGGAGGTGCAGGAGTGACGAGATTGAGGAGAGGTGGTGAGTAGAAGATGAAGGGAGGGGAAAAGGCGGAGGAGAAGGCGGATGCGGGAGGCGGAGGAAGAGCAGGCCGTGGGAGGTCTCCGGGGGCTTCCGAGTGGCCTTGGAAGTAAATCTCAGCACTTGTTGGCACGGCATCCGTAACCTCTTGAGGTTTACGGAGAAGGAGGAGGGGAAGGCACACATTAGGAAGAGGGTGTGGCGAAGGCCTAAGAGGAGGAGGAGGAGCAGGAGGAGGAGGAGGAAGAGGAGGAGGAGGAGGAGGAGGAGGCAGGACGGAGGAGGAGCATGAGGAGGAGGATGAGAAAGAAAATGACGAAAAAGAGGAGGGGGCGGGGAGGAGGGGGCGGGGAGGAGGAGGAGGAGGAGGAGGAGGAGGAGGAGGAGGAGGAGGAGGGAGGAGGAGGAGGAGGAGGGGAGGGGGAGGGGGAGGAGCTGACAGTGGTGCCTCACCGCGACAGGACTTCTCGATTGGCCTTGGTCGCAAGGAGTGGAGGCAATTTTGGCCAACCGATGGAGAATGATAATCGTGTGGATA
>CAUYUJ010002803.1:160623-210623 GCA_963575745.1 Prorocentrum cordatum | reverse complement strand
AGAGGGACCTGCCTCGTTGGAAGACAACCATTTGAAGACCCTGAAGCATGCCAAACATTTATTCTCGGCATCCAAACGCCACGGATGAATCTGAGTGTTGGGTCTTGACGATCCTGACTCGTGCCCGAACGCCAGTTCTGGAACCTCAGCCCCACGAATTATCGTAAGTAACGCGCCCTCAAAATCGTAAACCCCTTCCAAAACACAATTTCTGGTACTTCGATCATGGAAGCCCGTGGAAAGCTTGCAATGTTGTATCAAGGATGCGCGCGGCGCTAAGGCGAGAGCCACATTTTGAAAACCACCCGCCCTCAACCCGTAAAGCTCTTGCAAAGTTTTGAAACGAATGTGCGCGGCGCCATGGCGAGAGCCACCGTTTGAAAACCACCCGCCCTCAATCCGCGAACCTCTTGCACACGTTAACAACGAATGTGCGCGACGCTAAGGCGAGAGCCACATGTTGAAAACCACCCGCCCTCAGTCCGTGAAATGTTTAGTAAGTTTTAGAACGAATGTGCGCGGCGCTTAGCCGAGAGCCTCATTTTGAAAACCACCCGCCCTCAATCCGTGAACCTCGTGCAAAGTTTTAGAAGGAATGTGCGCGGCGCTAAAGCCGAGAGCCACAGTTTGAAAACAACCCGCCCTCAATCCGCGAACCTCTGGCAAAGTTTAAAGTCGAATGTGCGCGGCACTAAGACGAGAGCCACATTTTGAAAACCACCCGCCCTCCATTTGTGTACTGTTGCCAGTGTTCAAGCTTCAGGGTCGTAAAAATGGTGAGGAAGTCTCAGGCGAAAATTCCAGGCCCGCCCTAAACATTGGGCTCGGGGTGCGATAGGGAGGAGTTATTCATAAGGAGAAGGAAGGGAGGATGGGAAAAGGGCGAAGGATGAGGGCAGGAGCAGGAGTGGGAGAGAGGAGCAGGAGGAGCAGGAGTGGGAGGGAGGGAGGGAGGGAAGGAGGGAGGGAGGGAGGGAGGGAGGGAGGCAGGGAGGGAGGAGGAGGAGGAGGAGGAGGAGGAGGAGGAGGAGTGGGAAGGGGGAGAAGGCGGAGGAAGAGGGCAGGAGCAGGAGTTGGAGGAGAACGACGACGACGACGAAGAGGAGGTCGAGCTGAAGCCGGACGGCGAGGAGGTCGAGGTCGAGCCCGACGGCGAGGAGATCGAGGTCGAGCCCGAGGAGGACCCGGACGAGGACGACGCCGTGCGCCTCGCGCGCCAGCTGGCCGCGCAGTTCCAGGCCGACGAGGACCGCTCCTCCTACTCCAATGGGTTTTGAGGGAAGCAGGTCCTAGACGCAAGGGTTTTCCACAGAACCAGCTCTTCACCCTGAGTCGTTTTGTTGACGGTCTTGGGACCGAGAGGCCTGGAGGCGACGCGAGAAACGCACAGGACACCTCTGGCCCCCAGGACCCGCCTACGTGATGCGAGCTCCTCGGCACCGCCCTGGAACTCCCTACGCCAAGCGGATCGCCCGCTGCAGAATGCCCAGACTGGGGGGGCGCACGCGAAATCACAGGCGCCACCACCGCCACTCGACCAGACGCAAAAGAGACCTGTCGACGGAGTGGCCTGTGGTGCGGGCCCACTGGGGTCCCTGGATCGCCGAGCGCGATGCGATGGCAGCGCTTTGCGCGCTCGTGTGTGGGTCTCCCACGGCCCCCCTCAAAGCCGCGCACCAAAGGTCACTCTTACCCAGGAGCACTCTTGCGTGTAGCCGATCGGCCGCCCTCCGGCCGCCTGAGGCCCCGCCCGCCCGCGCCCTGTCTCCCCAGTTAGTGCTTTGCGCGGCCCGCCCAGCTCTTAACCGGAAGAGGCTCGCTCTCGACCCGCAGACCAAAAAAGCAGCCGATCGGGGCGGCGCAACCACACGGTCCATGCCCTGACCCTCCCCCGTGAGGCTTCCGCGCCCAGCCCCCCCGCCGGGGCCCGCGCGCCGATCTGGCGAGGCCGCCTGCCCGCAGACTCGCGTGCCCCGCCCAGCCCGCCCCCGGTGAGGTGCCCCCCCCCCCCCACACCCCTGCCTCCCTCGGCGGCGAGCGAGGGGGGGGGAAGTGAGAACTTGGCATCGCTCGGACGTGTGCATGTTTCCTTCAGCGAGGACCATCGAGGAGCTTCCTTGATCATTTGGCGAAAAAGCCACGCACGAAGCCGAACAAAAACACAGGGAATGGACGTCCGAGCGATGGCCAGAGAAGGGGCGGGCCTTCTCAGAGGGCTCGGAAGCCCCTGGGCCTGCTGAGAAGTTTGCTGAGCCTTCCCCGAAGGCACAGAGAACCTCTCAGAAGGCGCGAGGCTCGTGAGAAGCACTGCCGCCTTCTGCGAAGGCCTTCTCCTTCTCACTTCCCTCCCCTCGCTCGCCGCCGACTCCCCTCGACATTCCCTTCCAAGTACCTCCCATCAACTATCGCGTGTCCGTGTCCCACTTCGTGCATTCCCCGCCCCCTCGCTCCACCCCCGACCCCCACTCCCCCCCCCTCCTCCCACAGTCTGCCACACCTCCGTCATGTTACTTCATACCTCGTACATCCCCCCACCCTCCCCATCATCCATCCCTCTTCAGACTCTTCAGCCTCGCCTGCCCCTCCTCCATCCAACGTCCCACCTCGTGCCTCCTCCCGCCATCCCTCTCCTCCCCCCTCCCCCTTCCCTCGTTATCCCTCATCCAGCCTACGTCATGCCGCATCGCGCCCCCTCCTCCTTCTTCTCCTCCACCTCCTCCTCCTCCTCCTGCCTCCTCCTCCTCCTCCCTCCTCCTCTCCTCCTCTCCTCCTCTCCTCCTCCCCTCCTCCTCCTCCTCCTCCTCCTGCTCCTCCTCCTCCTTCTTCTCCTCCTCCTCCTCCTCCTCCTACTCGTCCTCCTCAGGTGTCACCCACGCCCAGAGACCCCCCAAGGGTGACAACCCTCGCGGCTGAGCCTCAGCCGCGCTTTCCGCATTGCGTTTCGCAGCTTTCTCGCCTGCTCTGCGGAGTCGTTTGGTTTGCGGGTCCTTCTCTTCCCCTCCTCGCGGATCCAGCGCCTTTATCTGTTTGGGTGGCATGATCGTCAAAGTCGGTAGTTAGTTTGGCTCAGACCAGCCCCACCAGGGACGAATCGTTTGCCCGATGCTACGAACAAACGCCGAATCGACGAAGCCGCGAGAGGGATGAGGAGGAGGAGTGAAGAGGAGGAGGAGGAGAAGGAGTAGGAGGATGACGACGACGAGGAGGAAGAGGAGGAGGAGAAGAGGGAGGAGGAGGAGGAGGAGGAGGAGGAGGAGGAGGAGGAGGAGGAGGAGGAGGGAGGAAGGAGGAGTAGGAGGAGAAGGAGGACGACGACGAGGAGAAAGAGGATGAGGAGGATGAGGACGAGGAGGCAGGAGGAGGCAGGACAGAGACCACAGCGGTTCATCAGACGTGAGAACCCGGCACAGGACGGCGGAAGCACGCATCCTCGTGGGGCGGGGTAAGACATGCATCGACGTGCTCTGATCGCAGGGGGGCTCCCCACGCCCGCGACGCCAGGACCCTGAGCCGGCCGCCGCACCGGCGGTGCCCGAGACCAGGAGCGGGGCGGGGCCGCCGCTCGCCGCGGCGCCGCCGCCGCCGCCGCCGGCGGCGACGACCGCTGCGACAGCGGCGGCGAGAACGAGGAGGAAAAGAAAAAGGAGGAGGAGGAGGAGGAGGAGGAGGAGCAGGAGGAGGACGAGGAGGAGGAGGAGGAGGATGCGGAGGAGGAGGAGGAGGATGATGATGAGGAGGAGGAGGTGAAAGAGGAGGAGGAGGAGGAGGAGGAGGAGGAGGAGGGGGCGGGAGGAGGAGGAGGAGGAGGAGGAGGAGGAGGAGGGAGGAAAACCGGAAGCATGGGGAGCAAGAGGAGGACAGCATCGGAAGGAGGAGGAAGAGTGGTATGAGAGAGGAGGATGGTGGGAGGTGGAGGAAGGTAACGACTATTTGCACAAGCAAGGAGGGGGCACTCGCGGACTTGCACGCGATGATGGGTCGCGGCGGCCGTGGACCTGGGAGAGGAAGGGGGGGATTTGGCGAAACAGACGAGAGGAACGACGACGATGAAGACGAGAAGGGGGAGGGGAATAAGAATGAGGAGGAGGAGGAAGAGGAGGAGGAGGAGGAAGAGGAGGAGGAGGAGGAGGAGGAGGAGGAGAAGGAAGAAGAGGAGGAGGGGCGAGAAGCGAACAGGGAGGGAGGAGGGAAAAAAGGAGGAGGAAGGACAGCGAGGAGGAACGAGGAGGAACGAAGAGGGAGGCGGGAGGAGGAAAGGGGATGGGGCGAAGGGGAGGACAAGCCAGGCGCGCTCGCGCCCTCCAGCCATCCCCTCCCACTGCACTGCAGAGTTTCTCGATATATCCGCGGACGTGTGTCATGGTGGATCGGGAACTCCCAGATGGACCCCTTCCGTATGGTGCGCAATCGGAAGCTGGGAGCTGAGCTCATAGGAGGAGATGCAGGAGGAGGAGGAGGAGGAGGAGGAGGAGGAGGAGGTGGTGGTGGTGGTGGTGGTGGTGGATGAGCAGGAGCAGCTAGGAAGGAGGAGGGGGACAAGAACGAACGGCAGCAGTGATAACTTGATTGGAAGGAGCAGGGGGGGCAGGAGGACCAGGGGAGCGCGGAGGAGGGGAAAGGATGGAAGCGAAGACAAACAGGAATGACCCGGATCCAGACGCCATTCTCAACCACAGGAGCACAGCACCGAACCTAAGATGAAGCCAGCGCTGACCAGCGGCAGCACCATTGATTCAGAGACACCGAAGACGCCCCGGCCGAAAAAAAACATGGAAACCACCACATGCAATCTTGCGTGCTAAAACAAAACACTGAGGGGGTCAGCTGCTGCCCAGCCGTCCGCGGGGGAGAGAGACTAGTATCCATTCTGGAGGAGAAACAGAAGCAGGAGCAGGAGCAGGAGCGAGGAGGAGCAGGAGGCGGAAGGAGCACGGAGGAACCACAGGACGGACGGGCGGGCAGAGAAGGGGGGATGAGGTGGAGAAAAGATGAGGGGGACTGGAAGGAGAAGAGGGAAGGGGGAGGAGCAAGAAGAAGGAGGAGATATTGATGTAGGGAGGGATGACGAGACTTGGGGAGATAATGAGGACAAATGACGAAGGCAAGAGGGGGATGAAGACGGAGGGTGAACAGATCGGGAAGGAAAAAGTGAAGGAGGACTCAGAATATGGGTGGACGACAATATTAGAAGGGGGGAAAGAGGAGGAAGACAAAGGAGGAGGGAAGAGGAATAGCTGCTTCAATGTTGCCCCTCATGTCACTGTGCAACCCGCGACGTCTCGCTCAGGCGCTTGCGACCGCCATCAGACGGTGCGACACAGCCTTGGACTTGAAGGTCGACCGTTTCCCGCAACATGGGGATCGACCCTGAGTATCAGCATTGCTTGCAAGTTGCATTTTAGCGCCAGGCGCAGGTGCACCAATACCTACCGCGCGACAGAGTTCGATATAAGATGGCCTCGCCAATGTTGGATTTTGTTGTTGGACCGCGTGTAGCCAATGCGATTACGGATTCGTCGAAGCTGGCCTACAAGCTAGAGGCGATGCGACGACAAACTGTCCGGAGTAACCAGGTCACTCGTGCAAAGAATTGCCTAGCGAGCGCGCTAGGCCACCAATGGGCAGGTCTGGTAGCCCGAACGAAGCACGATTGATCGTCATCAATCGCGAGGCCCAAAACGGTGACTCGCAATGGATATCACGCAGGTGAGATCACGAAAAAAGAATGGGAATGTGAACGCCGACGTGATCCACGCCCAAATGGTTAGCAGAAAACGTGGGGTCTGATAGAGGCAAAACGGTCAAACTACCCTTAGGCGAGGAAAGAGCGATTCCATGCCTGAAGAGCTTCAGCGGGGACACGACGAAATTTCGCGAACGGAACGATAGATTGATCAACGCATTGGCACGAGCTAACCCAGAGAACCGTGAGATTTTCAAAGCGCTGAGATGGATATTGGAAACAGCGGATGGATCCGTTCCGGTCCCCACCGAAGATGGTGATAACATAATGATGCGAAGTGGAAGGTTGCCAGCATTATAACAAGGTGGCGCCAGATAAGAAAATGAACGACCGCGAACGCGATTACGAATCATGATGTTGTAGAAGAAGACGGAATTCACACGGAGGGCCGTGGAACATCTCAACGGAGAAACCAAAACATGCTGGGGCACGGGACAAGTTGCACGGCCCCAAGGAAGTTGCAGGACGATTCGCCCAGATGGGAAATCACAAGTGAAATCCTGGAGTGGTTGGGGGGGACTTTTCCGCTAAAACGAGCTCCGTCATGAACCCCGTCAGACCCGTGAACATCTGCGATGCGCCTGTCCAGCCCGAGCAGTGAGGCGCCCGAGGGGAGACGCTCGAGAAGTATGGCGAGTCCCACGAACTGCCTGTACCCTTCAAGATAGCAGCGTTGAGAATCCTAGTGGGTCGCGTTAGGGGGCGGTTCGGCGAGTGGCAGCAGGAACGTTTCGAGTCGCCAGACTTCTTGGCCAATGACTTCACCAAAAGCTGCATTGGGGATGCGAGGGCTGGGGTCGGGCAAAACGAGTTGGGCGCTGGTGCAAACTGAAGCAAGATGCGGCGCCGCAGGCATCTGGGGAGTTGGCAGAGATGTGGGGCGTCGCGAAGCTGGGCGGGGGGGGGGCATGGGAGTTATGACGGGGGTGGGAAGGTGAAGAGGGCAACCCAAGTTGGAACGACGATCAAGGTTGGGGCGAAGAGGACGCGGCCGCAGTCAACAAAGAAGATGGCACTGGAAATTCCGCCACGTTACACACGTGGATATATGGTTGCACGGTAAGAAACTGCCGAGCCGAGGTGACATGCAAGGACTGCAGCAAAGGAGAGGGCGCCCAGGCTGGCAGAGAGCCCGCAACAAGGGCAACCACAACATTCCCCAAAGAACGGGCAAGTCTGCGGGGCAACCTGGCGGCAGTCCCAGGAGTAGAGGCTGCGCCCCCATGGGCCAACGCGATCGCTGCAAACGCGGTCAAAAGGGCCACGTCACAGCAAACTGCCCGGAGGGGGCCAACGAGGAGGAGCAATCAGGCAACGGGCAGGGGGCGCATGGCCATGGACAGCCGCGACCGGAGATGGACCCCCGACGCCGCGCCGTCACGCGGGAGCCCGCGGGGCCGCCCGACGCGCAGTGGGGGGCCCTAGCCGCGACAGAGAAGAACTGGCACGCGAAGTGAGGCAGCGCGAGGAGTGCCAACGATAATGCGCCAGCAATATAGCCAGTCTGCGGCCCTCAGACGCAAAAACAGCGCAAGCGCGGGGACCTCAGCATGGCCGAGGTGACCCGCAAAACAGGGAAAGCGAAAGCAGCCCCTCAAGAAAGTCCAGAATCGAACGTAGAACCAATGGCTATCACAGTGTAATCGGGTGCGCATCGCACAGATGGGCAATCGACCGCAGGCGCGCACGTCCCAGCGAAGCAGACAGAGGCCACGAGAAATGGCCGTCGCTGCAGCGCCGCCACTGCACCGCCATTCGCCATCAAAATCAAGCAGGTAATAAAGTCGCGACGTCTACGCAGGCTGACGACGCTTGGGAGGCGCTGGGATCAACGCGCGACATGGTCGAAGCGGACGACAGGATCGCTCTGGATCGCGACGCGCATGCCAGGCCAGCCGACGCATTGGAACGCAAGACGCCGGGCAGGGCAATGGCAATCAGCGGACTCAACGGACCATTCCAATTCGACGCTGGAGACCCCGGAGGAAACGAAAAAGAGCCGGCGCAACAAGTGGGCGAGGCAGACAGTGAGAATGATGTTCAGGGGCAGGAGCTCCACCTAGAGGGCCTCTTCCATAGGGCCCGCAAGCAACAGTTAACCAAACTGGAAAATGCAACGGCGGAAGCGTCGGGGGCGCGGATCGACGCGAGTGTGAAAGTAGACGCGACAGCCGCGCGAGCGAAGTTGAAGGAGAAGGTGCAAATTGAAAACGGATTCACGCCCGATCTTTGCCGTGGCCGAGCGCAAGTGGAGGGCCGTGGTTTAGTCGCCCGTCAAGCTGCACTGGCACGGGTACGCACGCCAGCCAGGCGCTTGCAGAAACCATCAGCCTCTTCAACCCGGTGGCCAAGGCCGCCAAGCACAAAGGGGGGCATCCCGACGTTACCGAGGATGACAGCAGGAGCGACAGCAAAAGCGAAGTCGGGGACATGGATCCTTCCCAGTGCTGCGCCACCTAAGCCCTCAGGGGTAGTAAGCGCGCCAGGCCCAGGCGACATCGACTGCCCCCCACCGAATCGGTCCAGGAACGCCGGCGAGATCCTGAAAGAACTGGCCGCAAAACTTTCTGAGCCTGCGATGGTGGAAGTGGACAGGTCGCCAGACCGCGTGGGCGACGCAACGGACAACCAGGAGGGTGGCGTTGGGAGTGGCAGAAGTAGCCCAGCAGCGCGTCAGCCATCACGCGCGCCTCTTTCACTTGGACCGCCCAGCCTAATTATCGTCCGCGTCCGCGCGCGCAAACGACATCGTTGACTCTGGCTTCGTTTAGATAACACCGAGTGACCCCTTCACGCACGGAGACACCGCCAACCCTGTAGGCCTTCAGCACGACCCGTACTTTAAGCGGGCACCACCGCGCGGCTCAAGCGAATAAGAGGGTAAGATAACGCTGGGGGTGAGCACCTCAAGGACTGGACTGACCGCGCGATTCTGCGCGGGGACCCGCGCCGCATGTGACCAATGCTCTATCTCGAGCGGCCGCCAGCGCCGCGCTGGGCTCTACCTAATCCCGGCGAGGAGAGCATGACGACTGGGTCCGGCTGGGAACCGCCATCCAGGGTCCGCCCCCTGACGGTCGCGACGGTCACACAGGACCATGGATGCCGCGCCAGCCCACAGGCTGCAGGGGTGGGAAAGATTCGACAATATGACCACATGGTTCGGCATGCTGTGGCCTGGCAACGGTAACCCTACGACCGTCAGCGTGAAGGTTTGTTACAGCGACTCCATCCAGTGGGCCTATCCAGGGGGAGGTATGACTGGCACTTGGGCTGCGCGATTCTGAATAGCCGGCACAGAATGTCACAACCATGAATCACATTTTCGTTGTTTACTGCCGCATTCGACACAACCACCAGGACGCCCGTAGGCTGGAACCAAGAGGCCGCCGAGAAGCCCGCTCGAACGCGGCATCGCAGGACCCTCTCCGCAACCATGTGCTAGCCCAACACTTTACGTAATTTCCACCGCGTGGGCGACGATTGGACATACCCGGATGGTCACAAGGATTGATTCTTCTGGCAGCCCCAGCTTCCATCAAAGGAGTACCACGTGTGGGCCACTAGCCAACCCTGGGCGGTGGGCCCTCACGCGAGCGCCATCGATGGCCAGCGGCGCAAGGGGAGGAACCGTCAGTGGGTCACCCCTAACCTTCGGCAGTTGGATTACATTCATTGGAAGGCCGTCGGGATGTCTAACGGCATCAGGCACCAGACGGCACAGAAGGTTCCCGGGGTTGACGTACAGGGCAGGCTGGGAGCCGTGGCGGACAGTGGCGAGGAGACAAACGCCGTGGAGGGTGACCAGCAAATGCTGGACAGTGACCACAGCAGGATGACGGATAAAACGTTACCCGTGATCGTGATATGAACAAGTGTAGAGGCAAGAGGCCGAGGTCGAGGCTAAGAGGGACAAGGTGTGTGAACCAGCGCCACTACTGCGATTCAGCCTACCCCATCATCCTCTCCAAGGTCCGTCAGATTTGTAATCTGCGAATCCTCCAACAAGTCGAATGCATTCGGCAGCTGTGACAAAAATTGAAAGCGCGGGGTTCCCATCATGCCTGTTGGAAGGCTTTGGGGGGGCATTTGGGAGGCTTGTTGGGGCCTCGTGGGGGCCTTTGGGGGGCCTGTTGGAGGCGTCTCGGAGTTCTTTTTGGGGCCTCTTGGAGGGGCCTCGGGGGCCTCTGGGGGGCTCGAGGGACCATCTTGCTGGGAAAGACTCGAAATGTCAGTTCGTATTCCCACTCTTGAGCTTTCTCCGAGCCCCAATGGGGCCCTGAGGGGCTGCTCTGGGCCGTCTTGGGCACCCCTGGGGCTGTCTCTGGGCCATCAAGGGCCGTCTTGGGGCCTTCGTCCGCCGAATGCATTTTGAATATCTTGTCTGCGCAATCGCCACATTTCCTCCGTTTACCATGCTACAGCTTTTGCACTGTTCCGTGAGTTCCAACGTCTGTTTGTAGGTGTTGGTGATGTCTGAGGTTGCACGTAACTTACCCGACCCGGGTCGTCCGGTCGAGAGTGTGCGTGTGTCAGTGTAGTTTTTTTGTCCAGGTACTTGTGCAACCCATGACGTCTGGCTCAAGTGACTGAAACCGCCGTCAGGCGGTGTGAGATAGCCCTGCACCTTGGCGTCGACCGCTTACCGCAAAGGAGCAATCGATCCTCATTGCCAGCGTTCTGTTCGTTTTGAGGGAGTCGGAGGACGAGGACGAGGAGCAGCAGCCAAACATGCAGGAAGGACGGGGACGGTCCAGTGTCGCGGTGGCCGCAGTGGCAGCGTGGCCGGGGATGCTTGCGGCAGCCGAGGATCGAGCCGGCCTCGGCGGAGCCTGCGGTCAAGGAGAAGAAGGCCCCCCGGAACCGCCCAGGAGGAAGAGGAAGAGCGGGAAACGGCGGATGAAGCGGATGATGAGGAGGACAACAGACGCACACACACATTGAGGAGGAGGAGGAGGAAATGAGGTGGAGGTGCACTGGGTGTGGGATCATGACGATGTTGTGGATATCAGGAAATGCTGTTGAGAACTTAATTGAGCTGAGTACTGCAAACTCGAACAAGTTGAACTTTTGATGAGATGGCACACGCTATGTGGGCCCAAATTCCGCGCTTCTTCGCATCGGCAAGAGCACGTGGTGCACCCACCGAAGCCTATTTTCGACACGCAGCGCTCATTTGCACGCGATGCGAGGCAGTCCAGCGCCAGCTGCTCGCTTGGGGCAACCTTGGCGGCCGCACCCCTTTTTGCCTGGTAACGGCGCGTTTCCGCCGCAGCCTACAGTATCTCCCGCGATCGGATTGCGATGGAGCAATCTTCTGTCAGAATCGTTTCCCGTTTCTGCGTCCTCTGTTGCCCTTGGCGTTCTTTTTGTTCGGCACGGCGGCCGAATTCGGCCTCATGGGCGGCGCACGATCCCAAGCGTCATGGACATTTGGCCGCTCCTGAGAGGACGCGTGCGCTGTGTCCGCCAGCCCTGATGACCTCGAGTTTGGCCCACGGGTCGCAGCATTCGCCACAGGCCGCGGCGTGCGCCGCGGTTCGACACGCACCCAGCGGCGAGCATCCTCGTGCTGCACCTCCTCGGCGCGGCCAGCCCCGCCCCCCGCGTTGCCGCATGCTCCCTGCCTGCCTCGCTGCGGAGGTGCAGCACGTCAGTGTGTGTTTGGCAACACCCCCACCGCCGCGTAGGCGGACGATCTGGCGAAGGTCGACACTGCGCCTGGTGGGGAGCCCAGCAGGACCGAGCGCCCATCCGCGGGGCCCGCCGCGTTGTTTCCTCCCCCGCCGCCCTCCCCACGCCGCCATGGCCTCCTCCCCCTCATCCCCGCCCCACCTCTGCTCCCTCCTCTTATTCACATGTGTCCACGTGCTCCCCCTCAATCGTTGTCCTCTTCCTCCTCCCCCACTTCGCTCCTCCTCATTATGATGTTCCTGCTCCTTCTCCTCCTCTTCCTCCTCCTCATCCTCCTCCTCCTCCTCTCCCTCCCCCTTCTCTCCCTCCCCCTGGTCCTCTACGTCCTGCTGGATCTGTTCCTGGGCGTGGGTCCGCGGTGCCCGAATACGTAGCCCCCCGCAGTCGCGGATAAGAGTGAGTGGACGGCGGGGACGTCGGCAGTCTGCGAGGCTCTGAAGAAGCCCACCGCATGCTCCTACTTTTTACAAAGTATGCGTGTGTACATATATATATATATATATATATATATATATATATATGTATATATCGAGCCCGCCGCAGGCGCCCAATTTTCGTCAAAGCAATGGTGGTGGGTCGCGGGTGGGTCTCGGGTGGGTCGCTGGTGGGTCGCTGGTGGGTCGCGGGCCTGGTCGCGGGTGGGTCACCAGTGGGTCGCCGTTGGGTCGCGGGGTGGGTCGCCGTTGGGTCGCGGGCGGGTCGCGGGGTGAGTCGCGGGTGGGTCGCGGGGTGGGTCGCGGGGTGGGTCGCGGGGTGGGTCGCGGGGTGGGTCGCGGGCGGGTCGCGGGCAGGTCGCGGGTGGGTCGCCAGTGGGTCGCGGGTGGGTCGCGGGCGAGGTCGCGGGGGGGACGACGGCAACGAACAATAACAACAACAGCAGCAACAACAACAATCAGTTTAAGACTGTTCGCTCCTACTTGCTCACGTGCTAATCAATACGTATATCCCAAACCCTCGGTACCCGCCCTCGTCGTCTTCGATCGGAATCCCCTTGGGGGTATATCTGCCTTACCTGCCCCGTGTATTTAGTGCAGGCCCTAAAACAAGGGAAGATAGGACAGGTGGAAGGGGGAGGGAGAATAATGGAGCACGAGAGAAGTTAGCAGGAGGGGGGCAAGGAGCAGAGAACAAGTGATAGAACCAGACGGGCAGATCGGGTGGGCAGACCCGTAGCGGGCAGGTCGGGAAGGCGGGCCCAGGCGACGAGGTCGAGCAGGCGGGTTGCTGAAGCGTGGGTCCTGCAAGAGTCGCGAGGAAGTCTCGAGCGATGGCGCGATTCCGAAGTAAATCGTGAGAAAAGCCAGCGTGGGCAACGAAGCGCATAAAATCCGAATCCACAGAGGGCTGCGACGGGGCCGCTGAGGGCAGCACCGGGGCCACGAAGGGCAGCGAGGGGGCCACCAAGGGCGACAGCGGGGCCACGAAGGGCATGCATATGGGGCCACGACGGGCGCGAGCGAGCAGGGGCCACGAATGGCATCCGTATACGGGGCCACGAAGGGCGACAGCGGGGCCATTGAGGGCAGCAAAGGGGCCACGAAGGGCAGCGAGGGGGCCACGAAGGGCGACAGCGGGGCTACGAAGGGCATGCGTACGGGGCCGCGTGCGAGCGGGGGCCACGAAGGCCATATAATGCGGGGCCACAAAGGGCAGCGACGGAACCACTGAGGGCAGCAACGGGGCCACGAAGGGCAGCGAGGGAAGGCGATCGCAGAACCAGTAGGGGCAGCGAGGGGCATAGAAGGCGGGCGAATTGCAGCGAGCGGCCACTGCAGTCATTAACGGGCAGGTCCGGCGGGCAGGCCACGACGGGCGGGTCGAGCGGGCGGGTCGTTGAAACGTGAGTCCTGCTTGCACCGCCAGGCAAGATGTAGCGGGGGCGCGAGTCCTGAGTGCCGAGGACCAGCATCGGAATAAATTGTGAGGAAATATCAAGCGAAGCGGTGCGGTGGTAAGTGGCGAGGAAGTCCCACGCGAGAACGCGATTCTGCAATACATGGTCAAGAAGTATCAAGCGGGAGCCGCGATTCGGTGGTAATCTGCCAGGAAGTCCAAAGCGAGAGCGCGATTCTTCAATAAATTGTGAGGAACTATCAGGCGGGAACCGCTGTTCTTGTAAACCGGGGGCCAACGATATTGTTTGAGCTTCAAGATTTTCCCGAATACAAAAACAGGGTGCGAGCCCCGGGAGGGGCATTTCAATCGAACAAAAACAATGTGCACTGGGCGGGGGGTATCAACAATAATTAATTCTCAGAAAGGAAATTTCAAAACCAACCACAACAACAGCATTAGCGGCAACAGCAGCAGCACCAACACCGAATAGCAACACCAACAACAATAACAATAACCACAGCCACAACTACATCCATTAACGACAACCACCGCAACAAGAACATCAACAACAACAGCAACAACAACAGCAACCAACAACAATAGTTTTAACAACAACCGCAGCCACAAATACTACAGCAACAATACGAACACCAACAAAAACAACAACAGCCGCAGCATCAACAATACTAACAGTAGCAACAATAAGAACAGCAGCCACAACCACAACCGCGACCACAACCACGACAAGAACCACAGCCGCAAACGCAACCATATCACAAGCAACAGCAACAGCAACAGCAACAGCAACAACCAACAGCAACAATAACAATAACAAACACCACAACCACAACCACAACCACAACCGCGACCACAGCAACAACAACAATAACTACAACCACAACCACAGACACAACCACAGAAACAACTACAACAATACCAAAAACAGCAGCAGCAGCAAGCACTGCAACAACCACAACTATAAACACAACCACAACAAGAGCAATAACAATCGCAAACACAAGAGCAACAACAAAAATACGAACGACAACAACAACAACGATATTCACAACCACAACCACAACCACAGCAACAACAACAACAGCAGCAACAAACAGCACAAACAAAAACACTAACCACAGCCACAACCACAACCACAGCAACACTAACGACAACAACAAAAACATCCGCAGCAGCAACAACAATGAGCACAACCACGACAACGACCACGACCACAACCACAGCAGAAATGATAACAACCTCAGCAACAACAACAAGTCGAACAGCAACAACACCACCAGTAACAATTCGAACAGCAACAACAAACAATAGAACTAATATCAACCACAACCACAGCAACAACCACAACCACAGCAACAGCAATAACAACAACAACAAAAACACAGCAGCAACAACAACAACAATAACCACAACAATAACCACAACCAAAACCAAAACCACAACCACGACAACGACCACGACCACAACAAGAACCATTGCAGCCGCAAAAACCACACTCACAATAACAATACCACTAGCAACAACAACCGCAACAGCAACAGCAACAACAACAGCAATCGTAGCAACCCTCCTCCCAGCCCCAGCCTGGGGCCAGGAGCGCCGGTGGCACACCGGCGTGTTGAAACCCTCTGCCGGCCCAGTGTACAAGCGTTGGCCCGCCTGTTGTGCCATCGCCTCTCCTGGCCCCTGGCCTCGTCCAGTAAGGCGAACGCGCACACGGTGTGTAGCAACGCTCCTCCCTGCCCCGCCATGTGTCTGAACACCTTCAGGATGGCATGCCGAGGGTGCCAACTCCTCTCCCGGCCCCGTCCCGAGTTGTTGTTCGGATTTTGTTGCCCCTGGGGTGCCGAAGAAACCCTCCTCAGGAAACCCGAAGGATCCTTGGGAAACCCGAAGGGATCCTCAGGAAACCCTGGGGGATCCTCAGGAAACCCTAGGGGATCCTCCGTAAATCATAGGGGATCTTCAGGAAGCCTTAGGAACATTCGGGGCACTTTGGTGGGCCCAAGACATTATGCGGAAATCTTCAAAATCTTTCGGAGCTCAAAGGTACCATTGGGGATCATGGGGGGGGAGGAATCCTGCGGGATCCTTGAAACCTTCGGAAGCTTCACGAGCCCTCAGGAGTCGTCTAGAAGCAGCAGAAAGCCTTAGGACTCCTCAGGGACCCTTAGGAACCGCCTGCAATGCCGATGGGGTCCTCAGAGGACCTTGCCTTGGCATTCCTGTGGAAGCCTTGGCGATCCTTCGAATCCTTTATGATGCGTCGAGATCTGTATGAGCCCTGGAGGGACCGCAAGAGTCCTGCGTCATCCGTCGGAATCACTAAGAAGTCCTGGCGAGTCTAGGGGAATCCGGGAGGACCCCGAGGAAGCCTCAGGAATCCTTCGGAATCTATGGGGCCCCCAAGAGTTTATTGGGAATCTGCCGGGGTTTATACGAGCCCACAGAGTGCCGCAGGAGTCCTCAGGGATCATCCGGAATGCTTCGGGGTCCTGAAGGGATTTGGGGAATACGCCAGAAGTGTGCGGAATTCTTTGGGGCCCTTGCGAACCCCAGGAATCACGAGTAATCCTGAGGAGTCCTCAGGCATGCTGAGGAATCACCAGGCGTCTTCAGGGACAGTAGCGGACCACAAGGAAGTCGCAAAGTATCATAGGAATCTTGCAGGATCGGTGGGAATCGTCGGAAACCGTACGAAACTGGAAGAGTCGTCAGGAACCCTCCTGGGCCCTTAAGACGCCGTAGAAACCTTGGAGGACCCTGAGGACTCTTCAGGGATCCCGTGGAGTCCCTGCAGCATCTCAAGGACTCCCTGGAGCATTCTTGGGATTCGCAGGAGAATCAGGGGGCGTGCGTGAGATGTCCTGGTGACTCTTCGGGAATCCGCAGGGATCCTGAGGGCGCCCTGCGGAATCCCGCAAGACCTCTTGGGAATCCCACGGGAGCGCGAGGGATCCTTGAGGAGTCCGAGGGGCTCCTGAGGATATCATGAGGACTTTTCGGGATCGGGAAAGAACCGTGAGGAATCTTCAGGACTCTTGGGGGATCCCTGAGGACCCTGTGAGAATCCCGACGAATCTTTGACACGTGTCCGGGTTCCTGAGGAGTTCTCGGGGGTCCTGAGGAAATCCTTAGGACCCCTCAGGGTTCCTAAAGGATCCCTGAGGACTCCTCACGACTCCTGAAGGTTCCATGAGAGATCCCCAGGACTGCTGAGAATTCGTAGGTGATCCCTCGGAATCCTTGAGGAATCTTCAGGAACCCCTTGTGGACCACCAAGGACTCCTGAGGACTCCTTGAGGATTCTCTGCGGTCTCTGGATTCCCCCAGATTTGTTTACCGCCCGCGGCCCCCCTACACCCACGCTTCACCAGGCCCCAGGGTGCCCGGCCC
Source organism: Prorocentrum cordatum (assembly GCA_963575745.1). Classification (NCBI taxonomy): domain Eukaryota; class Dinophyceae; order Prorocentrales; family Prorocentraceae; genus Prorocentrum; species Prorocentrum cordatum. Next base: position 193,936 of record CAUYUJ010002803.1, on the reverse strand, counting down.
TATCAGAATCCGCGAACATCGCTCCGAATCCTCAGGATTTGTTGGTCGCATGCGCTCCCTGTGCGCCAACGCCTCACCCGGCCCGCGGGCGCCTCTTCGGGGACCCCGCCCCATTGCACACGCCCCTCCCAGCCCCGTAGGGTGAGCTCGCGCCCCCCACCCAATCTCAACATTTAAGTCCGGGTACCAACATTGTTTTCCAAGAAGAACAAGATCTCATCAACAAATGGGGCTGGGACGTGGCCGGCTCCAAACATGAACAATAACACAAACAACACGACAACAACAACAACAACAACAACAACAACAACAACAACAACAACAACAACAACAACAACCACAACAACCACAACAGCTACAGTAACAACAACAATAACAACAACACTATTCAGTTTGAGAATGTTCGCTCGAACTGGCACGCGTGACTTGCATTCTGTATACCCAACCTTCGATACCCGCCCATTCCATCTTCGATCGCACCCCCTTTCGGGGGGAATATCTTCCTTGCCGGCCATCGACGGAAGTGCGAGGAACTCTCGATCGACAGCGCCGTTCCTGAATTCGGAGGCCTCTCTGGCGCCGTGTCTGGGCCTCCACCATCTCGCCTGAATTGTGAGACAATTTCGAGCGAGAGCGCCACTCTTGAGTTCGGGGGCCTCTCTGGCCAGGGCCTCTGAGAATACATTTTGAGGAAGTTTCGAATGAGAGTTTGTCGTCGTAGTTAGGCCGCCGCAACTTAGACTGAATCACGAGACAGTATCGAGAGAGAGCGCCGTTCCTGAGTTCGATGGCCTTCTTGGCCAGGGTCTCTCGGAGCAAATCGTGAGTAAGCGTTCGAGCAGGAGCCCTTGTCGTCGTGGCTGGGCCTCGGCGAACTTGATTGAATTGCGAGGAAGTCTCGAGCGAGAGCGCCGTTCCTGAGTTCGGTGGCATCTGAGGGTGTTTCGGAGTAAATTGTGAGGAAGTATCGAGCGGGAGCCGTTGTCGTTGTAGCGGGGACTCCAAGAGCACACATTTACAATCAAGCCCGCGCTCCAGTGGGAGATTCGTTTTCAAAGGAATTGCAGCAGGTGTCGAGGCGAGAACGCGCGGAACCGTTTCCAAAAATCAACTGTAATTGACATCTAGAAATGCGTTTTCAACACCAACAACAACAATCATGTTCAGCCGTTCGCTCCGACCTGCTCGCGAGCCACTCAATATGTGTATCCCAAACCGTGGGTACCCGCCCTCGTCGTCGTCGATCGTACCCCCTTGGGGGTATATCTTCCTTACCTGCCACGTGGATGTAGTGCCGCCCCTGAAACAGGGAAGCAACAGACGGGTGGAAGGGGGAGGGATAAGAATGGAGCACGAGAGAAACTAGCAGGACGGGGGCAAAGAGCAGAAAACAAGTGGTATAACCAGACGAGCAGATCGGGTGAGTAGACCCATAGCGGGCAGGTCGGGAAGGCTGGCCCAGACGACCAGGTTGAGCAGGCGGGTTGCTCAAGCGTGGGTCCTGTATGGATCGCGAGGCAGTTTCGAGCGATGGCGCGATTTCCCAGTAAATCGTCAGAAAGCCCACAGCGAGATCGTGATTCCTGAGCGCCGACGGCGCATCGTTTGAATATATTGCGATGTCCCACGTGGTAGAGCTATATATATATATATATATATATATATATGTATGTGTGTGTATGTGTGTGTGTGCGCTGGGCCCCCTCCCGGGGCGTCCTCTACCTCGCTCACATCTCGTGTACGCTCCTGGTACCGCGCTTCCCGGCCTCCTGGGGAGCCCCCACAATGCCCGAAGACAGCCCAAGACAACCCCAAGAAGCCCCCAGAACGTCAGAGAAAGGCCCAAGACCCTCCCAACCAATCCAGTATAGTTTTCGGGCGGCTCTCCAGGCTCCCAGGCGGCCTCCAAGAGACCTCAAGAGAGCTCCGAGAGGCCTCCCGAGAGCGTGCATTATGAAGACGCGCAGGCAGAGAAATGACTAAAAAGTTATGGCGGTGCGCCAAACGCGCCCCGGAAGCAGTCCGCCAAACGCGCTGCGAAGACGATGGTGTGACGCAGCGGCATACTTTCATGCGTGAAGAAGCCCCATCGGGTACACATCGTGAGCCCACTCTTGTCTTGGGCGGCCTCTGCGCCAGCGAAGAGCCCAGTTCTTCGGGGTACCGTCTGCTTCGCACACGAGCTGCTTCATTAGGGAATGGCCTGGCTGCGCAGCGATTTTTCGGTACAGGCTAACTTGCTTGACGTGTAATATCTGCGACAATGGTGTGGAGTCTGTCCTCTCCAACACTGTTGCGTTAGACATGCGCGCGAATAGCACGAATGTGGGATGCCCATGATTTTTCGTCAGCATCTGCAATGAAAAAGCTTCTAAACGATCTCTGTCCGCCTTGCGAAGCCACAGGTCTTCTAAACAGTAGAGAAGCTTGCTGACCACGCAACTGGAATATACGTGAAGCTGAAATCGTTAATGTTCATTGTTTATTTCCATGGTTGTTGCCCTTCTCACCATTTCATGCTTCCAACGCTCCAAGACGGCCGAAGAGGCCCCCAAGACCGCCCAAGAGGCCCCCAAGACGGCCCCAAGACGGGCCAAGACGGCCCCAAGACTGCCGAAGAGGCGCCCAGGACAGCTCCAGACCACCCCAGAAGAGGCCCAAGATGAACCCAAGAGCGGGAGCAGGAGGCCGCCAGAGACCTCAGAGAGGACTCCGGGACTCCCAGAGGCCTTCAACATACCCCAGACCCTCCAACACACACCCACACCCAGACACACCCAGAGGCCTCCAACACACCCCAGACCCGGGACTCCCAGAGGCCTCCAACACACCGGTTTTTATCGACGCGTCTCGCCTTCTCACGTTTTCCCGCTTCCAACGCTCCAATACCGAGGAAAGATAAAAAAATCATAGATTCCTTTTTGTTTCAAGCTCAACAAATGCGCGCACCCTCCTCCCGGGGGTCCCACACCTTTCCGGAACATCTGCGGAACCCTCACGGTACCGCGATTCCCGACCTCCCGGGGAGCCCCCACAATGCCCAAAGACAGCCCAAGACGACCCGAAGAAGCCCCCAGAACGTCAAAGAAAGGCCCAAGACGCTCCCAAACAACCCAGGATAATTTTCGGGCGGCTCTCCAGGCTTCCAGGAGGCCTCCAAAAGACTTCAAGAGAGCTCCGAGTGGCCTCCCGAGAGCGTCCGGAGAACCTAAAATCATTAATTGTCATTGTTTTTGTTCATGGTTTTTGCCCTTCTCACCATTTCATGCTTCCAACGCTCCAAGACGGCCGAAGAGGCCCCCAAGATCGCCCCGAGACCGCCCAAGAGGCCCCCAAGACGGCCCCAAGACGGGCCAAGACGGCCCCAAGACTGCCGAAGAGGCGCCCAGGACAGCTCCAGACCACACCAGAACAGGCCCAAGATGAACCCAAGAGCGGGAGCAGAAGGCCGCCAGAGACCTCTGAGAGGACTCTGGGACGCCCCAGAGGCCTCCAACACCCCAGACCCTTGAGAGGCCCCCACAAAATCCCCGACGAGGCCCCCAAAGCAGCCCAAGAGAGCTTCGAGAGCCGTCCCGAGAGAGCCCAAAGAGGGTCAAATCGTTGCTTTCCACTTGTTTTTGTCGACGCGTCTCGCCTTCTCACGTTTTCCTGCTTCCAACGCTCTCAGGATTCTTCTAGTTTAAGGGAATTCCAGAGGTTCCCTTTTTCAAGTTGGGACTCCTACTCCCTCTCCTCTTCCTCGAGCCCCAGCAAGAATTCGGGGTCACATGCAAAAATGTTTCGGGAATGCTGTTGAACTCTCTGACGCTGTCTTGGCGCACTCTTTTGATCGTCTTCGTGTCCTCTTGGCTGCCCTTGAAACCACTGTAGACATCGAGTTCCCATGATACCATGAGTTGAAGCAGTGGAGTTTTAGAATTCCTTTTTTCAAACCCGCCCCCTGCTTATTTTTGCACGAAGACCCCGCGAGGCATCCCAACAGACTGTGGACTGCATGCAGAAAACGTCTAACCCACAGCCCAGGCACTACAACTTGAAAACCTAGAAATCCCACCATTCCGTTTTTTCCCCCAACCCTCTTTGGTTAGGTATTCGTTTGGAGTCGAGCACTGCGGTCTCCAGTCCTTCTCCTTCTCCTCCTCCTCCTCCCGCCTCCTCCTCCCGCCTCCCTCCTCCCGCCTCCCGTCTCCTTCTCCTCTTGTTTTGTGCGGACCTCGCCATCCCTGGGGGGCTGCGATCTGCGACACTGTCGCCACTTTCGAGGGCTGCGGGTGGGTCCTGCGGAGTGAGGCACCGCGGGGATCTGAGCGGGACTTCGCCGTCCCTGCGGAGCTGCGATCTGCGACAATGTCGCCACTTTCGAGGGCTGCTGGTGGGTCTGCGGAGTGAGGCACCGCGGGGATCTGAGCGGGACCTCGCCGTCACCAGGGGGCTGCGATCTGCGACATTGTCGCCAATTTCGAGGGTTGCCGGTGGGTCCTGCGGAGTGAGGCAGCGCGGGGATTTGAGCGGGACCTCGCCGTCCCTGGGGGGCTGGGATCTGCGACATTGTCGCCACTTTCGAGGGCTGCTGGTGGGTCCTGCGGAGTGAGGCACCGCGGGGGTCTGAGCGAGACCTCGCCGTCCCTGGGGGGCTCTCAAGAGCTGCTGCGGGATACGTTGTGTGCAACGGGCGCATAGCACAGCCGACGGGGGTGATTTGTTACTACGTAGCCCATAGATCTTGATCGGGGCCCTGCGAGCCTTCTGATTGCTGCTTGCAACATCACATGCGTCCATGTTACGTCATCGCCCCCGTTGTAGCAATCCTGATGTACTTATGCCCCGCATTGCGCAAGGTTTGGGCACGTCGCCAGGGCAATTTCCCCCAAGTTCGCCCCCGTGTCTACTCTTGCACAACAGGCCACAGTTAAGGCACCAGAAAAGAACCCAGGAAGCTTTCGAGGGCCTCAAATCGTTGAATACCTAACGGCAATGAATGGTTTCTGCGTTTCCGCATTTCGTTTTCTATGCGATTCTGAGACTTGCGCAGGGCTTCAAAGAGAAGCCTCGGACGCAAGAGACGACAAGGATGATATTCCATGCGTTCGCCCATCAATCCTAGCTAGAACTTTAGCGCGCGCGAAGCGCGCGCGATGGTTCAAGTACACATATATATAGACATGCATATATATATATATATATATATATATATATCGAGGAAGTCTCGAGCGAGAGCGCGATTCTTCAATACATTGCAAGGAAGTATCAGGCGGGAACCGTTGTTTTTGTAGTTCGGGTGCCAGGGGCGCAGTTTGAGCAGGAAGCTTTTCCCTGAAAATTAAACGGGTGCGAGCCCCAGGAGGGACACTCCAATTGAAGAATACATATGTCATTGGAGGGGGGTCAACAATAGTTACACCTTCAGAAATGAGAGTCCAAAAGCAACAACAACAACAACAACAACGACAAACGCAACAGCAGCAGCAATAACAACAATCATTTTTGGATTGTTCGCTCTCATCTGCTCGCGTGCCATTCAACACGTAAATCCCAAACCCTCGGTACCCGCCCAATTCGCATTCGATCGTGCCCCCATCGGGGTCTCCGGGCTCCGGGCCCCCCCCCCACCCTCCAGATTGGATGGGTCTCAGGGTCCCTCGGGCCCCCCACCTGATGTGATGGGGGGGTGACGGCTACGATGACGACGACGACGACGATGACGACGACGACGGCGACGACGGCGACGGCGACGGCGACGGCGACGGCGACGACGGCGGCGGCGACGACGACGACGACGACGGCGACGGCGACGACGACGACGACGACGGCGACGACGGCGACGACGACGACGACGGCGACGACGACGACGACGACGACGTCGGCGACGACGACGACGACGGCGACGACGACGACGACGGCGGCGACTACGGCGACGGCGGCGACCAGGACGACGACGACGACGGCGGCGGCGGCGGCGGCGGCGTCTGCAGCTCTCCTGGGGCACCACAGTACCACGCCACACACGCCAGACCCACAGGGGGGGCGGGCCATCACGTGGGGGGGGGCGACGGCATCAGCATGAGGGGGGGGGGGCCCAGAGGACCATGTATCTTTCTTACCTGCAACTTTTTTTTTCGTGCAGCCCTGAGGCTGGGGAAAAGAGGACGGATGGAAGGAAGGGACAAGGGGAAGGAGGAGGATGGAGCACGAGAAAGAATAGAAGGAGGGGGGCTAGGAGCAGAAAGCACGTGGCAGAACCAGACGGGCAGATCGGGCGGGTAGAAGACCCTAAAGGGCGGGTCGGGAAGGCGGGCCCAGGCGGCCAGGTGGAGCAGGCGGACTACTGAAGCGTGCGTCCTGCATGAATCGCAAGAAAATTTTGAACGATAGCGCGACACCCAAATGAATCGTGAGAACATCCACAGCGAGTGCGTGATTCCTGAGTGTCGAGGGCGCGGCGTCTGAATAAATTGTGAGGAAGTGCCACTCGAGAGCGCAATTCCTGAATACATTGCGAGCGCGACTTGGGAATACAGTGTGAGGAAGTATCAGGCGGGAGCCGCTGTTGTTGTAAACCGGGGGCTAATAACACAACTCTGTGACCCAAGCATTACCCTGATACAAAATTGTGGTGCGAGCCCCAGGAAGGGCACTTGAATTGAAAAAAACAGAATGTGCTCCAGAGGCGGGTGATCAACAATACTGATTTTTTAGAAATGAGAATACAACAGCATCAACAACAATCCGCACCGCAGAACCTCACTTCAGCCACGCGCCCAGGGACAGTGAATGCCCTTCGCGTCCATCACGCATATGGTTTGGGGCGGCACCGAAGTCCATGAGCATGAGGGTCGAATTCAAGCGTGACTACGAGGAAGGCGACGAAGCACTTGCCAAGTCCCAAGAAGACGGGAATGATACACGACGGCACTGTATTCAAGACGAACAAAGATGTCACGTTCCAGGTGAGGTGAGACGTGCCCGGTGGTGGACCAGAAGACCGCCGTGAGCCTTGAGGGCATAAATATTCCGCCTATTTGTTCTGACAGTCTCAAGGTTGGCTAGAAGTACGCTGGACGCGTGACTTCCGTCCAGGATGTTGGTGCCTTCGTCGGCGTTGGTGCCGAATGCGAGGGATTGCTGCACATGTCCGCCATGTTGATGGAGAGGATCGATGACAGATGTGCGGAGCTCGAGGACGACCAGGAGGCCGAAATCTGGATCAGCGGTCCGCGTAACCACGGTAAGGTTGGCGCAATCACGGTCGAGAGAAATTTCAGCCAGATCGGCGGTGGAAGTCGTCGGATCGGTCTACGCGGCGGCGTTTCCCCTTTCGCAGGCTTGGTCCCGCTCCGTTCAGCATGTCTGTCAAGATGGTCCTGGACAGCGGCCAGGCGCAACATGGCTTTGTCCCTGTGAGGGTCTCAGATAGCAGGCACCCTCGTGGAGAACATCCACGACGACGTCGAGGCCGGCAAGGAGATAGGAGTGAGGCCTACATCCGTTGACAACGCGAGCAGCACGTCGAGCTGCAGCATGAGAGATGGCACTGGCGTCGCCCACCGCGAGGACCTGACCCCCTTCGAGGGGGTCGAGCCCTGGACCTAGCTCAAGGGCACCGTCACGAGGCCCGCCAGTTTCGGCGCTGTCGTGATCGTGACGGCACCATACGGCGACACGTCGGCGAGTGGCCTCGTGCACATTACGCAGGTCAGGGACGGGTTCGCACAGAGCGTCGAGGTCGAGCTCGAGGTCGGCCAGTAGGTGGAAGTTCGAGTCGTCAGCTTTGATTTCGGGATGGGCAAGCTTGTGGGGCTGAACATGAAATCCGAAGATGCCGAGTGAGTGAGCCCTCCAGTGAGCCATCCATCCCCTTCTCCCCATCCGTCTCCTCCTCGCCTCCCTCCGGATACTGCTCGCCCGGTCTAAAAATAATTGTTTCACAGTTGCCGTCTTCTCATGTTTTCGGCCAAGACTTGCAATTGGAGAACACACTCATTTGCGTCAGGACCAGCGTGACAGTAATGCTCAAATGCTCCACGTGCCAGTTGCTTGAGCATCCTCAGGCTGCGAAAGAGTTCCTGACACTGCAGCATTTCTTCAAGCACGTACTGTTCACAACACCGCTCCGAGCATGTAGTGCACATGCACTCCAAAGGATTTTCCCATCGACGTTGATTTCAGTACAGTGTGAGGCGTTTCCTCGTGAGGGGAATGTGGTCCGATGCCTCCCATAATCGCAGCATGTTCCAAGATTGCACTGCGTGTGGCAGCATCGTACGTCATGTGCCGCACCAGCACTACCCCCCAGGAACATGTGGTTGGCCACATGCGAACACGTCGTCCGCATGATCCCGCCTTTGATATGGCACTCGGACGGCACGCATCGGAAAATTGGCTGGAGGGGCCGAACCAAGCCACGTTGCCTGCGACGTGTGCGGCCCCCCCAGTTAGATCTGGAAGTGGAGACAACACGCTGACTCAACCCACGGATCGCCTTCCTTACTTGGCCCCTAAGTTGCGCGTGGTCCCGAGACTTGGCATGCCGCTAGGGACATTATCATCATCAGTATCATCATCAGCAGCAGCATCATCATAATCATCATCATCTTCATCATCAGCATCATCATCATAATCATCATACTCATCATCATCATCATCATCATCATCATCATCAGCATCATCATCATAATCAGCATCATCGTCATCATCATCATAATCATCATAATCATCATACTCATCATCATCATTAGCATCATCATCATCATCATGATCATCCCCAGCATCATCCCCGTCAGCATACCAATGCTCCTCGTTTTCCACTTCGTTTTTTTCCTCGGGCTCGTTCTCCTTCTCCTGCCTCCTTCTGAGGCCCATCCTCCTCGTCGCAGTCGTAGCACCCTCGATTTCATCTGAGGGGCTGGTGAGGGACATCCGTGGAGCTCTCACCCGTGTCAGTGAGCGGCAGTCCACGGTGCCCACCAGGTGCGCCGCCGAGCGAGATTGTGGCAGGCACGTCGGCAGACCCCGCGCTCGCAAAGAGGTTCACGACCTGACTCAGTGACGATTCCCTCTGCTGCTGATGCTCGTCCTCCTCATATTTCTGTTATTCTCGTGGTTCTCTGGTTGTTCCTTCTCTTCTTCCTCCGCCATCCTCGTTCATCCTCCGCCGCCCCACCTGATCGTACAGGAGCGAGGAAGTGGGGCCCAAGAAGGACCCCAACATTACGGAGGAGGAGAGGATAAAGCGCGCCACGCTCGCCCTCGCGAACGAGGAGGCAGAGGAATCCACCTTTCGCGGCAGCCTCGTTCCCATCATCCTGATGACCGTCATTATCGTCGTCGTCGTCGTCACCGTCACCGTCATCATCACCATCACCATTGTCTCTCTGTCCGTAAGGGCTTCGCCCCCATGCCGCCGGCCCCCCTCTCTCTTAGAATGAGACTTGCCAGAGCTGTGTTGGGATCTATGGACGCTGACGTGATGCAATGTCGGGACTTCATGCGAGGGCCAATATTGATTTACGAGGGTGTATGGCTTCGGTGGCACGAATACTACATAAATTACGATGGTTTATGGCTTCGGGGACGCGCGTATTGAATAATGTACGAGGACTTGTGGCCTCGGGGACGCAAATCTATAATGTAAGTTGCAAGGGTGTGTGGCCTCAGGGACGCAAGTACGGTGTGATTTACGAGGGTTGATGGCCCTGGGGACGCGAATCTTGTGTAATTACCCCAGGTATATGGTACGGGGGCGCGAATACAAGTGGCACGCGTGCTCCGGCTCTTGCACATTTGAGGAGACAAAAGGAGGAGAGGCGAGGGGGGGCGAGAGGGCCAGGGGATGGGGGGCCAGAGCCAGGGGGACGGAACCACGAAAATAAAAGGGGCCTTGGCGAGGAGGGCTGGGGCCAAGGCCAGGGTCGGGGCGAGTGGGGGTCCAAGGCCAGGGCAGGGGGACTGAAGCTCGGACCAGGGGCCAGAGGTCTGGATTCGAACTACGAAAATAAAAGAGCCGGGGCGAGTGGGGCTGGAGCGAAGGCCAGGGTCGGGGCGAGTGGGGCCAAGGCCAGGAAACAAGCAGAGTTCAGCCAGGGCCAGAGGGCTTGGGTTCGGACCAGAGGCCAGAGGTCCAGGCTGGGGCGAGGGGGCGAGGGGGGGCGGGCCACAGACAGGGAAAACGGGGTAAAAAAAGTCCCATTGCATGCGCGGCTGAACCAACCACGCAGCAGAGACAACATCCCTGTCAGGGTGGCACTCACCTCAGACAGGAAAAGGCTTCTCACTTAAGTGGGGCAGACGCGCGAAGCGCGGAAATAAGCACCACTCATATTAGATAGGCGCGTTAGACACTGGGTGGCGGCCTGCGAGCGTGCGTCGCACCCTCATGTCCGCTCCCAGCCGACTGCTTTTACTCTTGGGCACGCCCTTACACGTGGCCCGCAAGTTTTTCGCATTCCCCCCCGCCACTTGGTACGCCCCACAGATACGACAACAGAACGCATCCCCGCGCCTCGCGCCAGTCGTGGCCAAGGGACGTGAACAGAGCGTCGATATCCGTGGCGGTGGCAGGGGGAGGTGGCGGAGGTGGCACAGCCACAATCGGGCCGTCGTCTGGCATGACCACGGCCCGCAGGGCGAGCAGAAACGAGCGCTCCATGGGCACCACATCGCCAGCCGACAGCTGGCTGAAAACTCTCTCCGCACTCCAACGTTGATACTGAGAGGGCTCGCACCCCTTGGCGCGAGTGGCAAACATATTCTCATACGTCCGAACCGTCCTCGCATACATGTTACACGACCGACATCGGACCTCATTCCTCGACTTCACCCACACCAGCGTGTGATCTGTAACGCTCGCAGGTGGCACCGCTGGTGGGTGCTTGGTGGGCCGAGGTGGGTACTGATCGGGTTCGGACGCCTTGGCCAATTCAACCCTGTGAGCCACTGCCCACGACACATATCGTGCATACAGCTTCGCTTCCTTGAGCGCCCTCTTATGTACATCAGCCAGCCCTTGAGCCACAGCAATATCCTGGGCCCCAGCTTTAGCAAAACAGTCGGCCCAGGCGTTACCCAGGACCCACAGGAACGGAGCACGTTCACTCAGGGGCGCATCTTCGAGCGACGAATGCGCGGGCACCCACGCAACGGAGGGCGGGCACACGTGCTCTTTCTCGATCAGATTAAAGAAACGACGCCAGACTAGCGCATGCTCGGCAGTGCCCCTGGCAAGATCAGGAGACCAACCCAAACCTTCAGACACCAAGGACGATAAATCCGAGACCACAAGGTCAAGGGGGAGGTGCAGCTGCTTGGCCCTGAATGCGGCCCAGCGCTCAGCGTTCCCCACTGTTTGGCGCATGAAACCAGGGAGACCTCCATAAGCTGCTCTGATCGGGATGCCCTCTTCAGACAGCCACACCGCGGACCACCCGCAGCGTCGCAAAGAGGGATTATTAGACATGAGCCCTGAGCCATCGGTGAATGCCACCGCGCCCCAACTTCTGGAGTCAGACCCCCAATCACCCCAGAGCAAGGTGGGAGGGTCGAGGGAGGGAGGCTGGGGCGTGGGGGGCTCGAAGGGCAAACCCAGACACATGGCCGCGTGATCCTCATCGGCCCTTCCTAGGCTGATCGTCCCGTACTCCTGGATGCGGTCACGGATCTCAGCCAACTCCTCGGGCATATCCCCGCGGTCTTCATCATCTAAGTTCGTTTTCAGCGAACCGCACTTAACTATTAAATGAGAGTAGGTCTCAGGCTCGGTGCTGCACAACGTACACACTCCAGAACGCTCCAACGAACACTGAGCCTTCCGAGCCTGAGTCCAGATGCCCCCTGCCCACGGTGCCCTGGGAGCCCCAGCATGGGTGGCATGCTTCACAGCGGCCGACCGCCCCCCAACGCAGCACCTCACGGCCCGCGTCCACACCAGCCCGTGCCGAGGCAAATCCACGTGGCGATCGAGCAGTCTGCGCGCTTGCCATCTCTGCATGCTGAATCGGAGCCGCTCTCGGACATCAGCGGGGGGGACCTGCAACAGCGAGAAACTGTTACCGCAGTCGTCTACCAGCTGCAGCGACGACGCCACGTTCCAATCAAGACGCCTAAGTGAGACCCAAACAACAGCCAGAGGGCCATCAGCCTGGGCCCAACTCGAACTGCACTTCGAAAACCTCTCTGCAAGGGCCCTCCAGGCCCTCTCGGGTCTACCAAGCGCAACAGTGGCATCCCAGATGGCCTGCGAGTAGGCTACAACAGGGCTCAGGGTGGCGTCAAATATGGGGCCATACCAGGGGTCCTTCTGGGTCATGAGGTAGGCCGTGAGGCCAGTTGAGCTTTCCTCAGCCCCACACAGGGCCCCCGCAGCACGCCTCAGGGTCTGGAGGTCTTTGTCGGGGGCCCCGCTGACGGTAGCACAGTGATTCGCAGAGCTCAAGAGCCCCGATCTCCAGATGACGGACACTTTGTTGCCCACGGTCCGTCTGAACGCTTTCACCCTGACAACTCTCTTCTTCAACTTGACCATGCGAGCCCTTGTCTGGTGTCGCCGTCGGTCTGTGCCGTGCAGCTCGTGCCCAAGGTTCCTGATGCTGGACTTGAGCCGAATGCCGATCGCCGACGCCTGTTTGCTGACTATCCTCTTAACCTTCGGGCAGGCCGCCACCGGCCCAGACTTCTCCACCTGCAGTATGAGCCCAAGGGGCCTGGCCAGCACGATGAACTTCCTCACGGCCTCGAACAAGAAGTGCAACATCTTAGCGTTGGCGCCCACCCACTGCAATGTCAGATCGTCCACCAGTGCCCGTGGGATAACGCCATATCCCCTCAGACGTCTCATAATTCTGCTGGCGAGGAGCGTCAGCAACATCGTGGAATGAGAACACCCCGCCAATATTCCCTGTGCCGTCGCAAACTGCGTGGACCAGGAATCGTATGCTTTGATCACCCTGGATTGCCTGTGATATTGTAGTAGCATCCACAACAATCGCATGGGATATCCGCTCTTCCGACCTTCCTCAAGCAAAGCGTGAGGGTTCACGCACTCGAAACATTTGTACGCATCTAAGATTGTCGTCACACTCGTCTCTCCCAGCAGCTTGGCAACCTCCGCCTCCAGGTTGCGAGCGAAAGCCGAATGGCTTGAAGATCTTCCAGGGCCGCCACAGCCCCAGATGTCAGGGATGCTCGCCTGCTTCCTGCTTCAGCCACGCTTTGGAGAGGGGGGAACGTGCCTTGGACCACAGCCGCACCAGCGTCTGCACCAGCGCAATGAGTCGGTGCCCATTGCCGTCCCCGTTCGGTAACCGTACGAGCTCATTGATTATCCGTTCATCTGGCCATATGAGGCTCTCCTCGCACCTATTGAATAGGTGAGCGATGGCCGTGGGTCCTGCATCCAAGACCTGCGCAAGCGCCCGCGGCGCAATGCGACTAGGCCCCGACGCAGTGCGCGTGGAGAAGGAGAGGCAGGCCCGCCGCAGCTGAGGCCCGGATAGCGGCGGCAATGCGGCCCAACTCCCAGCATCCGACGGCAAGGTCAGTGGGTCCAACTCGTGACAGCTCCACACGTGCTTCCAGGCCGTCAGCTCGCGCTCCACCAAAACATGCGGCTCCCCAACCACGGCGGCGCCTATAACTTCCTGCAACGCCCTGCACTTCGTCGCCCGATGCGCCTGTCCAGTGCCACTGCCAATGAACGCTTGGTGCGCCCACTCCTTCCACTTAGCATCCCGAGCGCCCTGATCTTGCTGCAGGTGGAACTTGGCCTCATCCTGAATCGCCAACGCCTGCTGCTCAAAATCATCGAAGTTGAAAACCTTGAGGCCGTGCGAGAAGTATGTCACGACCCAGTCTGGCAACCGCTTCAGCGTGTCTGACCTGCGCAGTACTCTCTGAAAGAACGCCTGCAGCCCGATGAAGAACGAAACTATGTCCTCGAACTGTGTGGGGCTCAGCGTGCACAGCGCACTTGCCGCCTGCAGCCTCTGGACCTTGGTCTGCATCTGCCTGCGCGACGCTATGAGGTGCTGCGCCCACCTGGCCGCAGCACCCCACGCACGCGCCGTGCCACCTTGCTGCAGCCTGACCGCAGGCGGCTTCCACTGGCGGGCCACCCACTTCGTGCGAACAGCTCCTCCTCTCCCATTCCGTCGTAGACGCTCCTTACCCGTAACATCCCAACGATCAAGCAGCTCATTCTCCATCTCCATGAGTATGGCGTCCCACGCAATCTGTAAGTCGACCTGGCTGCTAGCAATCTGGGTAAGCTCATGGACCCACTCCCAGTCCCGCGGCGGTCTGGCGCAGCCAGTTGGCGGCACCGCTCCAATTGGCGACGGCTCATCATGCACGCGACACCACATGGGCACCTCGACCATCCTCAGCGGGTGGACGACAGGCCTGTGAGGCGACGCGAGCGCCTCCTCATCCACCTCAGGCATGCCAACCTTCGTGGCCAGGTTGGCCGCCACCAGCGCGTAGTCAATGATAGAGCCATCTCCCTGGCGGCAGGTAGTGGCCGTGGTCGCAATTGCTACCCCACGAAGGGCATGGATCCAGCCCAAACCAAACTCCTCGACCGTCATGTTGAAATCTCCCAGCACCACCCAGTCCATGCACATGCAGTTAAGCGTGTGAATAGATTGCAACACCGTGCTCAGCGTTTCGTCGTTGGCTGGGCTATGTCCGTCGCTAGGCCGAAGGTATACTGAGAGAAAGACTATGCCTCGCTTAACTCCCCAGTGAACGCGGGCAGCGACAACCCTACCTGCCTCCAGCACTGACGTAGCCGCCTCAGGAGGGCATGTGATAGAGATGTGGCTCTTGGCCAACACCGCTACTCCTGCGGACGTGCCACTGCCTTTGCCCGTTGCAATCGTTGGAGCCCAAATGCCGTGATATCCCACATCATGCAACCTCGACTGAACCCGATCTAGGTTGTCCGTCGTGGCGTGGTGTTCCTGAACCCCCAGCACCGCGTGCCCAGGCTTGCCACCCAGGTAGTCGCACAGCGGCCCGTGCGACGTGGCGCTGACGGTGGAGACGTAGCCCTTTACTCCATCCCTCTTCTGAGCTGAAGCGTCGCCCCTCACACCGCCCACCAACGCGTGTCCTGACGCCGAACATGATCGAGCTGCATCGGCCCGAGGTCTCTGCGCGGTCGAGGGGCCGCGCACCACGGCAGCCCCCACTTGCCCGCACACGCGATTATCTGTGACCATCCCGGCCGTTGCTGTGAGCCCAGCCGCTGCTGCAAGCCCTTGTCCACGGTGATCACTGCCGATCCCGACCTCTTGGATACAACCATCTCCGCCGCAGCGAGTCTCAAGATCTGAGATATGTGGAACCGCTTCGTCGTCGCCCCCCCCAGTCCTGGAAGCCGCTGACGTGGCAGTCCTCAAACTCGAACGGGTCTACTTCAGTGTCGTCCATCAGGCTGCGAGGGGCGAACAGCTCGGCCTCTGCACGCATGGCCATAGGAGGAGAAGAGGAGCAAGGTACCATCATCGTCATCATGATAGCGAGAACATGCATCAACCAACTGCGATTGCTGCACTCGTTAGTACGGCGAGAATTGCAACGTCGCTGTCTGCACCCTCTGGGCCAACTTTCTGACCTCCTCCTCATTCTCAGGTAGCTCGTGCCCAACTGCCGTGAGGTAGCTCTTGGCCTCCTCGATGGGCTTGGTCGGCTCAGGGGCGACCCCTTCGCTGGGCCGATCTGGATCTGCTCCACCTCACTCGGCGATGCGTGCACTCTTTGTGCTGACCATCTCGGTGAGCCTCGTGTGCAACAGCTGCGGCAGCGTGTCCGCCAGGGTTCCACCACCCGCCGAGCGAACCATGTCCTGCAAGTCCTCGAGCTCGGCTTTGATCTCGCCCAGCTGGGTGGGCTCACCTGGCCGCTTCGGTGGCTGCGAAGTGGCCGTGCCCACCCCCCGAATCTTCTGCTCGACCTCGACCTCCTGTTGACGCAGCTGCTGGATCTGCTCGCACTCCTTGTCGATCGAGGCCTGTAGCTCAGCCAGCCGAGCACGCTTGGCTTCAACCAACTTCTCTGCCTTCTGGATATTCGTCTTCGTCCTCGCCAGCTTGTCATTGAGCCCCGAAAGCTGCACCGTGATGGGCGGCTTGGCTTGCAGACTGGCCAGTATTGCATCCTTCTCCTGCTGTAGCCCCTCTCGATAAGGGCCTGCAAATTGCGATGTGTCATCCTTGATGGAGTCCAGCAGGGCGTCGATAGCTGCGAGCCGCTCCTTCTGAGGATCAGTCGCTTCCTCCATCTTCGCATCGACGTCCAACGTGCTGGCCTTCCGCTTCTTCTCCAGCTGCATCTGCTCCTGCACAGCCTGTAGCTGCTTGGGCAACTGCTGGAGCTCCGTGTCCTGCCCGCCACCTCCTTGTGCGCCTCGCCGAGGCCGAAGGGACACCGACGGCACCTGCGAGACCACATTCTTCTTGAAGGCAGCAGCTTTACACGTCTTGCACTTCGCACACTCGAATCGTTCAGCACCGTTGACCCACGCCTTGCCTGTCGGAAGGTGCACACACCACCGACACTCCCACCTCTGCCGACGATCATCTCTGCTCCCGCCATTGTGAAAGCCCATCTACACAATGCACAGAGCGGCAAGGTCGAAAGGGAGGACAAGGGATGCTGCGTGGCCGGGCACTGAACACGGAGCGCTGAAGAACTGAACACTGTCCGCGGACTAGCGGTATCCACTTGTTTCCACGGGGAAACCAAAACCTTGAGCCAAAATGGCTACGGAAGCGGACCACAACCAGGGGGACGACAACAAACCACAAACCACGAAAATAAACGGGCCGGGGCGAGGGGGGCCAGGGCCAGGGCAGGGGGCGCCAGAGCCAAGGAGGGAGGCTGGTTTCAGGGCCAGGGCAGGAGAACGGGGGCGAGGGGGCCAGGGGAAGCAGGCCAGAGCCAGGGGGACGACGACGAACCACGAAAAAAAAGGTCCGGGCGAAGGGGGCTGGGGCGAGGGCCAGGGGACGCCAGAGCCAAAGAGGGAGGCTGGGTTCAGGGCCCGGGCAGGAGGACTGGGGCGAGGGGGCCAGGGGAAGCAGGCCAGAGCCAGGGGGACGACGATGCCAGGGCGAGGGGGGGCCAGGGCCGGGGGAGGAGGACTGGGGCGAGGGGACCAGGTGAAGCTGGCCAGAGCCAGGGAGACGACGACGCCGGGGCGAGGGGGGCTGGGGCCAGGGCCAGGTGAGGAGGCTGGGTCCAGGGCCAGGACCAGCGGGGCGACGGCGAACGAAAACAAAGGGTCCAGGGCGAGGGGGGCTGGGGCCCAGGGCCGGGACCGGACCAGGGACGACGACGAACACCAGGAGGGCGAGGGGGACTGGGGCCAGGGCCGAAGGGGGGGAGGCTGGGTCCAGGGCCAGGGCCAGCGGGGCGAGGGGGGCTGGGGCCAGGAACAGGGGGGAGGTTGGGTCCAGGGCCAGGACCGGACCAGGGACGACGACGAACGAAGACAAGTGGCACGCGTGTCCTGGCTCTTGCACAAAGAAGCTGCGAATGACTGGGAAGCCTGGACGGAGGAAGGCTGGACGGAGGAAGGCTCCAAAGGGTGGGTGGCTCAGGGGAGCTGGGGCTCACGCTCAGGAGGGGGGCCGAGGGGTACGAGCCACCACGAGCCACGCACCACGACGAAAGTAAAGGGTTCGGCGGCCCAGGGGGGCTGCCCTGGGAAGCCTGGACGGAGGGGGGGTCCCAAGGAGGGGTGGCCCAGGGGAGCTGGGGCTCAGGCTCAGGGGAGGGGCCGAGGGGGACGAACCACGACGAACCACGAACCACGATGAAAATAAGGATGTCCGCGGCCCAGGGGGGCTGTCCTGGGAAGCCTGGACGGAGCAAGCCTCCGAAGGGTGGGTGGCCCTTGTGGGCCTGGGGCGCAGGCTCAGGGGAGGGGCCGAGGGGGACGAACCACCACGAGCCACGAACCACGACGAAAATAAAGGGTTCCGCGGCCCAGGGGGGATGCCCTGGGAAGCCGGGTCCCAAGGGGGGTGGCCCCACGACGAAAATAAAGGGTTCCGTGGGAAGCCTGGACGGAGGGGGGGTCCCAAGGGGGGTGGCCCAGGGAAGCTGGGGCTCACGCTCAGGGGAGGGGCCGAGGGGGACGAACGACGACAAACCACGAACCACGACGAAAATAAGGATGTCCGCGGCCAAGGGGGGCTGTCCTGGGAAGCCTGGACGGAGCAAGCCTCCGAAGGGTGGGTGGCCCAGGGGAGCTGGGGCTCAGGCTCAGGGGAGGGTCCGAGGGAGACGAACCAAAACGAGCCACGAACCACGACGAAAATAATGATGTCCGCGGCCCAGGGGGGCCTGGACGGAGCAAGCCTCCGAGGGGTGGGTGGCCCAGGGGAGCTGGGGCTCAGGCTCAGGGGAGGGGCCGAGCGGGACGAACCACCACGAGCCGCGAACCACGACGAAGGGGGCTGCCCTGGGAAGCCTGGACGGAGGGGGGGTCCCAAGGGGGAGGGCCCAGGGGAGCTGGGGCTCAGGCTCAGGGGAGGGGTCGAGGGGGACGAACCACGACGAACCACTAACCAAGACGAAAATAAGGCTGTCCGCGGCCCAGGGGGGCTGTCCTGGGAAGCCTTGACGGAGCAAGCATCCGAAGGGTGGCTGGCCCAGGAGAGCACGACGAAAATAAGGATGTCCGCGGCTCAGGGGGGCTGTCCTGGGAAGCCTGGACGGAGCAAACCTCCGAAGGGTGGGTAGCCCAGGGGAGCTGGGGCTCATGCTCAGGGGAGGGGCCGAGGGAGACGAACCACGACGAACCACGAACCACGACGAAAATAAAGGGTTCCGCGGCCCAGGGGGGGCTGGACGGAGCAAGCCTCCAAAGGGTGGGTGGCCCAGGGGAGCTGGGGCTCAAGCTCAGGAGAGGGGCCGAGGGGTACGAGCCACCACGAGCCACGAACCACGACGAAAATAAAAAGTTCCACGGCCCAGGGGGGCTGCCCTGGGAAGCCTGGACGGAGGGGGGGTCCCAAGGGGGGGTGACCCAGGGGAGCTGGGGCTCAGGCTCAGGGAAGGGGCCAAGGGGGACCACGGCGAAAATAAGGATGTCCGCGGCCCAGGGGGGCTGTCCTGGGAAGCCTTGACGGAGCAAGCCTCCGAAGGGTGGGTGGCCCAGGGGAGCTGGGGCTCAGGCTCAGGGAAGGGGCCCAGGGGGACGAACCACCACGAACCACGGACCACGACGAAAATAACGATGTCCGAGTTTTAGAGCACAGCTGTGCAAGAGAATAAAAGGTTCGGCGGCTCAGGGGGGCTGCCCTGGGAAGCCTGGACGGAGGGGAGGTCCCAAGGGGAGGTGGCCCAGGGGAGCTGGGGCTCAGGCTCAGGGGAGGGGCCGAGGGAGACGAACCACCACGACGAAAGTAAAGGGTTCGGCGGCCCAGGGGGGCTGCCCTTGGAAGCCTGGACGGAAGGGAGGTCCCAAGGATGGGTGGCCCAGGGGAGCTGGGGCTCAGGCTCAGGGGAGGGGCCGAGGGGGACGAACCACCACGACGAAAGGAAAGGGTTCGGCGGCCCATGGGAGCTGCCCTGGGAAGCCTGGACGGAGTGGCGGTTCCAAGGGGGGGTGGCCCAGGGGAGTTGGGGCTCAGGCTCAGGGGAGGGGCCGAGGGCGGAAGAACCACCGCGACGAAAATAAAGGGTTCGGCGGCCCAGGGGGGCTGCCCAGGGAAGCCTGGACGGAAGGGAGGTCCCAAGGGGAGATGAGCTGGGGCTCAGGCTCAGGGAAGGGGCCGAGGGGGACGAACCACCACGACGAAAATGGAGGGTTCGGCGGCCCAGGGGGGCTGCCCTGGCAAGCCTGGACGGAGGGGCGGTCCCAAGGATGGGTGGCCCAGGGGAGCTGGGGCTCAGGCTCAGGGGAGGGGCCGAGGGGGACGAACCACCACGACGAAAGGAAAGGGTTCGGCGGCCCAGGGGGCTGCCCTGGGAAGCCTGGACGGAGGGGAGGTCCCAAGGGGGGGTGGTCTAGGGGAACTGGGGCTCAAACCACCACGACGAAAATGAAGGGTTCGGCGGCCCAGGGGGGCTGCCCTGGGAAGCCTGGACGGAAGGGCGGTTCCAAGGAGGGGTGGCCCAGGGGAGCTGGGGCTCAGGCTCAGGAGAGGGGCCGAGGAACCACCGCGATGAAAATAAAGGGTTCGGCGGCCCAGGGGGGCTGCCCTGGGAAGCCTGGACGGAGGGGCGGTTCCAAGGGGGGGTGGTCCAGGGGAGCTGGGGCTCAGGCTCAGGGGAGGGGCCGAGGGGGACGAACAACCACGACGAAAATAATGATATCCGAGCTCTAGAGCACAGCTGTGCAAGAGAATCACGGGTCCAGGGCGAGGGGGACCTCCTGGGGACAAGGCCGGGGGGGGAGGCTGGGTCCAGGGCCAGGGCCAGCGGGGCGAGGGGGGCGAGGGGGGCTAGGGCCAGGACCAGGGGGGGAGGTCGGGTCCAGGGCCAGGAGGGCCAGCGGGGCGAGGGGGGCTGGGGCCAGGACCAGGGGGGGAGTTGGGTCCAGGGCCAGGACCGACCAGGGGACGACGACGAACGAAAATAAAGGTCCAGGGCAAGGGGGACTGGGGCCAGGGCCGGGGGGGGAGGCTGGGTCCAGGGCCAGGGCCAGCGGGGCGAGGGGGGCTGGGGCCAGGACCAGGGGGGGAAGTTGGGTCCAGGGCCAGGACCAGACCAGAGGGACGACGACGAACGAAAATAAAGAGTCCAGGGCGAGGAGGGTTGGGGCCAGGGCCGAAGGGGGGGAGGCTGGGTCCAGAGCCAGGGCCAGCGGGGCGAGGGGGGCTGGGGCCAGGACCAGGTGGAGAGGTTGGGTCCATGGCCAGGACTGGACCAGGGACGACGACGAACGAAAATAAAGGGTCCAGGGCGAGGGGGACTGGGGCCAGGGCCGGGCGGGGGAGGCTGGGTCCAGGGCCAGGGCAAAGCGGGGCGAGGGGGGCTGGGCAAGGACCAGGGGAGGTTGGGTCCAGGGCCAGGACCGGACCAGGGACGACGACGAACAAAAATAAATAAAGGGTCCAGGGCGAGGGGGGCTGGGGCCAGGGCGGGGGGGGAGGCTGGGTCCAGAGCCTGGGCCAGCGGGGCGAGGGGGGCTAGGGCCAGGACCAGGGGGGGGAGGTTGGGTCCAGGGCCAGGACTGGACCAGGGGGACGACGACGAACGAAAATAAAGAGGTCCGAGCTCTAGAGCACAGCTGTGCAAGATAATTTTGTAATTTACGTGGGTGTATGGACATGTATGGTTGCGGGGGCGCTAGAAGCGCGTATTTTACTAGTGTGTATGGCTTCGGGGACGCGAGTATTATGTAATTTATTTGTTTTATGGCTTCGGGGACGCGAGTATCGTATACTTCACAAGGGTTGATGGCCTCGGGGACGCGAATATTGTGTAATCTACTAGGGATTATGGCCTCGGGGACGCGAATATCATGTATTTTTACGTGTCCACGCCCCCCCAGAAAATCAGACAAAGCGATTTGGGCGTGGTAATAACAAAAAAAAAAAAAAAAAAGTCTGGGGCTCCCCCCTCTCGCGCGTTCAGCAGCAATTATTAGTAAGGAAGCAGACAGCAGGACTGTAACGGTGGAAACTGAAAACTGCAATTGGCACAGGGAGCTGCAGTCTTCACCCTCGCAGCCTGGTGGCTCTGCAAGGGGGCTGGCGGATTTCTGTGTCTTCTCTGCCTTTCCCTGCCCGTTCTCCCCCCGTTGCGTGTTTTCCCTTGGCCCTCGCAAGCGAAGAGGCCGAGGAAGCAACCCCTCCCGCGACCCCTGCTGCTGGTCCGAGCGAGACGCGTGCATCTCGTGTTCAGTTACAGAGAGCACAGCGAGCAAACCAATGCCCTCAGGCGGGCCCCTGGCAGGGTCCTGGTAGGCTCCCGGCACGTCCAGCTGGGGTCCTGTCAGCGTCGCTGTCAGGGCCCTGGTCGAGACGCGTCTTTTTGGCCCGCGTGCAGAGCGAGGCGCACGCACAGGTCTGCTTGCGCTGAGCAGCTTCCAGCTGGTGCGGGCGGAGCGCCGCGCGGCCGGCGCGGCCGAGAGCCGCGGGCGGGGCGCGAAGGAGCACACGGCAGAGACGAGCGCCGGGGAGCCCCCCAGGCCCCCGCCAGGACCCCCTTTTGGGTCACCAGGTCGAGAGGGGGGGCTCCTGGCTGGGGGCCTGGGGGGCGCTTGTGCTGTGCTCGTGGCCGATCCCCGCGCCCGGCACTTCGGAAGGGCCGCCTCGGCGCCGCGGAGCCGCGGGGCCGCGCCCTCCGGGCTGGGAGCGGCTGGGAGGTCTGGGCGGGATGGGTCGGGGTGGGGGTTGGGGGTGTGTGTCCTCGGGCCAGCTCGCTGCCTTTGCCCCGCCCCCCCCGCCCCGGGGCGGCCCGCGGCGGCCGACGGGCGGTCGAGGGCACGCGCGAGCGGGCAGCCGCAAGGCCGTCGGGGGGCCCCAGGGGCGGCCCGTGCCGCGGCACGCCGCGGGCGAGCGGGGGGGGCCGAGCGGGGCGCCTCCGCGAGGCCGCCCGAAGGGGGGGGGGCGCGGGCGGCGCCTCGGGGGGGGGGGGGCGCCGAGGCGCCGAGCGAGCGCGAGGGGGCAGCTCGCCTCGCTGGGGGTGGGGGAGGGAGCAGCTCGCCTCTCAGCTGCCTCGATGCGCCCGCATGGGCGTGCTCAAGACGTCCGTGTCGAGACGCTGCGTTTGGGCTCAAGGTGCTGGCCCACGTTAGGGCGCACGCAGCGCGCCAAGCGTACGTTTTTTGTTTCCAATCCACGTGCTGAGCTCCGCATCTATACGCTGCGTGTTGCGTGTGGCGTGGCGGGGCAGCCAAGGCTCGCCTCGCTGATGGGGAGAGGGGAGGCGCCGCGAGGGGGCAGCTCGCCTCGCTTGGGTGGGAGGGGCGCCTTCCTTCCCCCCCCCTCCCTCCAATAGTCTTCCTCCCCCCTCCTCAATGTCCCAGTATCGCTGATGCTTTTCCTCTTCCTCAGGTTAGCACCTCAAGGCGTCTGCGCGGGATCGAAGTGCTATGCGTCGCCTGGGTATATCACCACAGACACGGGCTCAGCGCAGACACGGGCTGCGTCTTGGTTGCAGTTGCGAGCGCGCTTTGTGCCTAAACGCGGCTGTGAGTTGCCAATATGAGGAGGCGGATCCTCTTCTTCATCCCTGCACATTCTCATCCTCCATTCTCCTCATCTCGTTCCTCTCGGTCCTTCTCGCTTGTCTCGTCATCCTCCTCATATCCCTCCTCATCTTCCTCCTCCTCCTCCTCCTCCGCCTCCTCCTCCCATGTCTTCCTCGGACGTCTCCATCATCCCTCCGGACACCGCATCTCGCCTTCCACCTTCGTCGTCATCCCCCTTTGCCTACACTCTTTTCTCCCCCTTCTCCTCGTCCTCTTCGTTGTTGTCACCCTCCGCGTCTGAACACCTCCCTCGTTCCTCGTCATCCTCAGGGTATCGACCAGGAGAGGCTGGCAGAGGCGCAGGAGATGGTGGCGCACCTCTCCGACCTGTCGAACGCGCAGAGGAGGGACAAGGGGACGGTGGAGTGGGAGCGGGGGGGGGATGGGATGGGGGGGAGAATAGAAGGAAACAAATGAAGGGGCAGCAGATCATGAGTTTGAGAGATGAGGGGGGGGGAGAAGGAGGGGGAATGGGGTGGGTGAGGGCGAGGGGCACGGGAACATTAAGATCAGGATGAGCAGCAGCAGCAGCAGCAGCAGCAGTAGGAGGAGGGGCGGGAGCAGGAGGCGGAAGGAGGAGGCCCTCGTGTTGCGCGGTGTTTAAACTCCGCATGCACGGTTCTGGACACACGTCATTGACGATAGTCGATGCAAATTGCCCCACGTCCACACGCTCGCTCCTGAGCTCCAGAAGGTCAGCGAGGTCCGCCCTGCCGCCGTCCTCTCTGCTGAGGCCTCAAGATAGCGGACACGAGGTATGGCGGGCGCTCATCGAAACCGCGCCATCGATGCACCCGACCGGCCAGGGCTCCACTGAGACCAATCGGGGTCCCGCCAGCTGAGAACTGAGCGTCGCGGCCGCCGCAGGGGACCAGGGCTGCCAGCCGCAGCTCCTCGGTGGCCGCATGTGAACCCTACCCCCACCCCACACGATTTCTTGGGGGGGTCCTTGGGTTTGGGAGCTCCTGGGCGAAGTGAACCCCCACCCTCCCCCTTAGAAATCGCGGGGGGGGGGGGTAGGGTTCACATGTAGCCACCTAAGCTCGCTGAAGGACCGCGGGGCTCCTGCGACGAAAAAAAAAAACGAGCTGGCCCAATGGTGGCGATGGGAAGCCTCAGGCGCGAGCGGGAGCCAAGCATCGACGTCCTCCGGCAGGGGCTCTCTCGCTGCGCGCGGCCCGCCTCGACTATTTTTGGCAAGGCGGTGTCAGATGCCCACCCGGACCACAGAGAGCGGATGTTGCGCACGTGCGGGGATCATCATATTGATTGCAGTTCGTTATCCTTCTGCTCGGCCCTGTTACGCCTGCAGGTATTCCCGCATACGCGTGCGAATCGGGGCAGGCCTTTCCCTCCCCCAAAAAATATCAGATTGATTGCAGGTTGTCCCGCGAGCGGTCTTGCTGGGCCCTGGTCCGCGGCGCCCGCTGGCGTCTTCCTTCTCTCTCCTGATGACGGGCGCGAGGAACGCCTGTGGGCTCGCCGGCTCCTTCCTTCCAGAAGGATTGGGTGTTGCCGAAGGTGCCGTCGACATATCACAATTTGTACGAGCTGTCTCTGGGGATACTACCAAGACGTGGTCAGATGTTGCTGGAGACCGGACACTTTGGAACAAGTGGGAGAAGGACAACCTTGCACGCGCGCACATTTGATCGGGCCCCGGCCCGCCCGAGCCGTTCCTAAGGGGCCCGCCTGTGGGCGGACACGCGCGTCTCGTCTCTCGTCTCGTCTCGTCTCTCGTCTCTCGTCGCCGCCCCTGAAGGTGTCCCCAGGATTTCCCGGGAAGGCCACAAGGGCGCCCAGAGCGCCCACCACGAGGCCCAGAGTGTCGGGCCGGGCGAAAGGGGGGGATTGGGAAAGGGGGGGGTACGAAATTTGCTGCATGCAGCTGGTTTCGGCCCCACCGAGGAGCCCATTCCTCGATACATGGCCGCCTCCTGGCGCCGGGAGGCGCCGGGAAAATCAGCGACGTGAGCTGATTCTCAAACCCCCCCTTTGCTATCCCCCCCTTTCGCCCGGCCCGAGAGTGGCGGCACCGCCGTGGCCCTCGGGCGGGCACGCCCCTGCCGCTCGGTCAGTCGGTCGGCCCCCCGTCGCCCCTCCGCGCACACCAGCGGCACGGCGTGCCCCGGCCCGACTTTGCGAGGAGGTGCGGGAGAAGCAGGGGTACAGCCAAGGCGCTGAAACAAGGAACAGCTTGGGTTCGGAAGGGGCTCGATGATCCTCAGGTTCCTCCAGTGCTGTTCCTCTTGCCCTCCCTGGGCACGGAGGCGCTCACAGGGCCCAGGAGGGGCTCCGTCCCTTGTTGAGCGCTCCTTCCTTCAGCGGCCCGACTGTAGGGGATGAAGGGGATGGGAGCCCTTCAGGGGCAACGTTGGTTAAGGGGGGATGGGCTCAGGGGGGCGCATCGACTCACAATCGCCCGCTCGTCTCCGGTAGAGTCCCGAGAGGCCACCCCGCACGGGAACGTGCGGCCTCGCTCTCGGGGGCCTGTCGCCGATCTGTCGGCGATGTGTCGCCGATCCTGGCATTAAGTCAGGCCTGTCCCTCTACAGGGGGAATATTCCAAAAATAGTTTTTGTTTAAAAAAGAATGGGGACAATTGTTTGACCTCTTAAAAATAAAAAAAAACACTTTTCTTCCAAAATCCCCCTATAGGAAGACAGGCCCGACTTAGTCCTAGCTCGATGTTTCCCTTCCTGAGCTGGTCCTCCCCCGAACGCTCCCTTCTCGGAAGGGAGGGGCAAGGGGCCATGTTGTCTCAAGACGCACGTGTCGTTCTCTCGCTTAGGCCGGTGCCTGCACGTCCCATAAGTTGGTTCACGCACGTATGTGTTAGTGAATGAGCGTTTCAGATGACGCAGAGACCCAGGACAGGAAGGAAGTGCAGCAGTGTCGCACTGTTGCTTAAGCAAGTGTTCATTATTCTTTGCTTATTGTCGAGATGGGGTGTGGCTGAGGCCCTAGCCACCAGACGACAACAACACAAGAGAAACTGACTCCCTCCTCTGCACCTCCAGTTGTGGACAGGGGCTGGCGTGATCAGGGGGGGCCGAATCTCGAGCGTCCATTCGGTGCCCATCGCAGGACTACAACCCTCGTCAATTTCATCCTCGTCCTGCTGCTGCTTGCTTCTCGTTTTCCCCGCATCGTCCTCCTCCTCCTCCTCCTCCTCCTCTTCCTCCTCCTACACGTTTACCTCCTTCCTCTCTCCATCCCTCCTCATGTTGGTGTTCCTCTTTGTCCTGCTGCTTCCATCCACGTCACCCCCCTCGTCGTCCCTCTCCTCCTCCTCCTCCTCCTCCTCCTCCTCCTCCTCCTCCTCCTGCTCCTCCTCCTCCTCCTCCTCCTCCTCATTCTTGTCCTACTGCTGATCTTTCTCGTGCTCCTCCGCCACTCCATAATCGTCCTCCTTCCCGTCCTCCTCTTCCTCCTCGGCCTGTCTCTGCTCATGCTGCTGCCCCTCCTCATCCGCATTATCCCGCCCCTTGTCTTTCTGCTCCCCTCCCCCCTTCCTAGCCTCGCACCAGAGGACCGCCATCCACAACTCCCTGTCGAAGCGGCTGACCATTGTACAGGGCCCTCCGGGCACAGGACCCCTCCGTGCAGAGGCCAGGCCTAACAACCCACTCTTCCAATTCCTTGGCGTCGTCGTCGCCGTCGTCGCCTCCTTCCTCCACCCCGCCCTTTTTTCTCGAAGGGGAGAAGATTAGGGAGGAACTGGAGAAGGAGGAGCGAAAATGACGGAGAAGTAGGAGTAGGTGGAACGAGAAAGATTAGGGGAAGAGGTGGGAGGTGGGAGGGGGAGGAGGAGAAGGAGGAGGAGTAGGAGGAGGAGGAGGAGAAGGAGGATGAAGAGGATAGAGCAGGAATCACAAAACACCTCGCCGCTTCGGCCCCACCGTCAGCCCAATCTGCGAGCATGAACAGGGCGCAGCCCCGTAGGAACTGCCAGGGGCTGCGCCACCCACGGGTTGCGCTACAGTTCGCGCCACTTAGCTCTATAGGTCATGCCGCCATGGGTTGCGACATCGGTTCGCAAACAAGTATCAGTTTGGCATTGGTCGTGCCATTCATAGGTGTGCTACTGGTTGCGTCGTAGGTTACGCACTCGGTTGTCGAACACAACACGGCCGGCTTCTTTTGCGCCATTGGTTGCACACGATGTTGCTGAACAAGACATGCGATTGGTTGCTCCGGACATTGAGCTCTATGCGGGCGATGACAACATTGACCGCTATTGGTTTCGCCATATGTGTGGCCCTCGATTGCCGAACTTACCGTGCCACGTCTCCTACCGATCTGCATGAAGTGACCAAAGGAGCTGGTCCAGACTAGTAGGGCTAATGGCAACAAAGCTGCGTGCTCACTACGTGGGAAGCGCGCGCGTTGCAGGATTGACAGGACAGCAACAGAAGGACGAGGACTGAGGCCCCAGACTCGACGAGGACATAGGGTCGGAAACGAGGGGCAGGAAGGGGACGGACTAGGGGCCGAAAAGTTAACGCGACAGCAACCGATAAACGCCGGAGGCAGGGAGAGGACGACAACGAAAAAGGCAGGATGAGGACCAGGGGCGGGGATCTTTTTTTCCATTGGCGCGCTGGACAAGCAGCCCGGCCCGCGCCATGTCGCTCTGGCGCTCCGCATGATCAGCTGTTCATGGATGTGCAAGAAACAACCAGGGCCGAGCTTGCCCGCCAGGTTCTCCGCTTCTTCCCTGCACCCTGCAGCGCGGGAGCTGAGCGCCTACAGGCGCGCCTCCAGGCCTCTTGGGCGGCGCGCGGGACAAGGAACCAACGCTACTTTGAGTCCGCGCAGGACGTC
This sequence comes from Prorocentrum cordatum, assembly GCA_963575745.1. Lineage (NCBI taxonomy): Eukaryota > Dinophyceae > Prorocentrales > Prorocentraceae > Prorocentrum > Prorocentrum cordatum. Next base: position 165,903 of record CAUYUJ010002803.1, on the reverse strand, counting down.
GCGATGCTGGACCCCCTAGCAGGCCTCGGGAGTGGACACAGTCTCGCAAGTAGCAGCCCCCCGGGGATGGCAAGGTCTGCTCTGAATCTGCGTAGGGCGTCATTCCGCTGGACTCCCCAGCAGCCTTCAAAAGTGGAGACAGCTTCGCAGACCGCAGCCCCCCAGGGATTGGGAGGTCTAGTCTGAATTTGCGTGTGGTGTCAATCCGCTGCCCCCCTTCCCACCACTCCCAGCAGCCCTCAAGAGTGGCAAAGGTTTCGTATCTCGCACCCCCGCAGGCATGGCGAGGTCTAAGCTGAATCTCCGAGGGGCGTCATTCCGCTGGACCCCCCAGGAGCCCTTAAATGGGGAGACAGCTTCGCCAATCACAGCCCTCCCAGGAACGGGGAGGTTTAAGCTGAATCTGCGCAGGGCGTCACGCCGCTGAGCCCCCCAGCAACTTTCGGAAGTGACGACACTTTCGCAGATCGCAACACCCCGAGGATGGCGAGATCTGATCTGGATCAGCGTAACGCGTCACTCCGCTGGACCCCCACTAGCCTTTAAAGGGACGCCGGTTTCGCAGATCGCAGCCCCCCACCCCAGGGATGACGAGGTCTGAACTGAGTCTGCGTGGGGCGTCCATCCGCTGGACCCCCCACGGCTTTCAAAAAGGATGACCGCTCCGCATATCGCACCCCCCCCCCTCCCAAGGGATGGCGAGTTCGAAGCTGAATCTGCGTAGGGGTCAGTCCGCTGGACCCAATCAGCAGCTTCAGAAGTGGCGATATAAGCTCGTAGGTCGCAGCCGCCTTAGGATGGCGAGGCGTAACCTGAATTTGCGTAGTGCGTCATTCCTCTGGACCCCCCAGCAGCCTTCAATTGGCGACAATGTCGCAGATCGCGCAGCCCCCCTTCCCACGGGCTGGCGAGGCGTAAGCTGGATCTGCGTGGGGCGCTAACTGTGCTGGACCCCAGCAGCCCTCAAAGTAGCGACAGTTTCGCAGATTGCAGCGGCCCCCAGGGCACGGCGAGGTTTTATCTGAACTTGCGTATGGCGTCACCCCGCTGGACCACCCAGCAGCCCTCAAGTGGCGATAATTTCGCTGATCGCAGCCTTCCCGGGATAGCGACTTCGGAGCTGAATCTGTGTGGGGCGTGGCTCCGCTGGACCCCTCGGCCGCTTCAAAAGTGGCGACAGACTCGTAGGTCGCAGCCCCCCAAAGGATCGCGAGGTATAAGCTTAATCTGCGCAGGGCGTCACCCCGCTGGATCCCCCAGCGGACCAGCAGCTTTCAAACGTGGCGACACTTCGACGTGGTTGCTCTCTCGGCGGCCGAACCTACATCGACGTGGTTGCGCCTTCGGTTGCGTGCTCGGCTGCGGAAGATAGACGGCATGCTAACAGACACGACGGGTCCAGGCAGTCAGTCAGTCAACCTGGCGCTAAAACAAAGTCTGGCCACGCCCGAAGTTAGAAAAGCAATACAAGGGCAAGGGTGTTCTCCTCGTACTCCTCTACCTCCCCATCTGCCCTGCTGCCCCTGCTTCTCCTCTGCCTGCCCCCCCCCCCCCCCCCCCCCCCGACTCTCCCGACTCTCCCGCCCCCTCCCGCAGTCCCCCGTCTCATCCTCCTCGTCTGTCGTCTCGTTCGCCTCGGCCTCTGCCTCTGCACTCTCCCTCTTATTCCTCGTCCTGCCCTCCTCTTCTCGCTGTTGCTGCTGCTCCCTCATCTGTTCCTCATGTTCCACATCCCCACCTCTCACCCTCCCGCCCCGCTCAAATCTCGCCACAACCCTCAGGAAAGACGCACACTTCGGTGCACATACTGACCATGTGGGCGAAGCAGATGCGCTACAAGCCGCTCCTGGCGACCTCGGAGTGCAACATCGCGGTCCACCCATCCTTCTCAGCCTCCTCCTCCTCCTGCGGTGCATCGTCCTCATCTCTCCCATCTATCACAACTCCCGCACGTGCCCATCCTGTCCCTCCTCCCTCTTCCCCCTCCTCTTGTTTTCCGTGTTCCGCTACCTCCCCCACGTGTCCCTCTTGTCCCTCCTCCTCCCCCTCCTCCTCCTCCTCCTCCTCCTCCTCCTCCTCCTCACCCCGTCATCTTCCTCACCCTCCTCCTGCGCCTCGGTGGACAACATCGCGGACGGCCTCGCCAGGAACGGGGTGAAGGCGCGGTCTAGGGGCTCAAGACGGTAGCGCAGAGAAGAAACAGGGGTTATGTTGGGAGGAGGAGGAGGAGGGGGGAAGATGAGGAGGAGGAGGAGGCGAAAGAAGAGAAGAAGGACGAGGAATAGGAGTAGGAGCAGGAGTAAGAGTAGGAGTAGGGGGAAGCGGAGGAGGAGGAGGAGAGGAGGAGAGGAGGAGGAAGAGGAAGAAGAAGAGGATGAGGAGGAGAAGGAGGAGCACGATGAGGAAGGAGGAGGAGGGGAGGTGTAGGAGGAGGAGGAGGAAGAGGCGAAGGAAGAGGAGGAGGAGGCGAATGAGGAGGAGGAGGAGGAGGAGGAGGAGGAGCAGCGGCAGCAGGAGGAGGAAGAGGAGGTGGAAGAGGAACAGGAGGAGGAGGAGGAGGAGGAGGGAATTGCCAGACACCGCGTGCAAAAGTCCCACCCCATCCTCGGAACTGCTGGGGGCGGGATGTGTGCGCGCGTGCGCCGCCCAGATCCCGGCCTGCACAACGCCTGCCTCGCTCGAGGCACGGGGGAGAAGCTCGTTCCCTCCTCCGCCCCTGCGCGGCGCGGCGCCCCTTCAAGAGGGGGGGAGAGCGCACGCGTCGCATCGGCGGGGGTCTCGCTCTGTGTCCGGGGGCGGGGAAGAGTAGGAGGAGGACGAGGAGGAGGAGGAGGAAGGAGAGGACGAGAGGAGGAGGAGGAGACGAGGAGGAGGAGGAGACGAGGAGGAGGAGGAGACGAGGAGGAGGAGGAGACGAGGAGGAGGAGGAGGAGACGAGGAGGAGGAGGAGACGAGGAGGAGGAGGAGGAGGAGGTCTTGCTGTCAGAGTGCGGGGAAAAATCGGGGTCGAGGCACCACGTCGCGCCACACGCGGAGCCGCAGCTGCCGCGCATCGGCGGGGTCCTCGCTCCAGGAGTGGCGGGGGGTCCCCTCCGCGACCGGGGGTCTCGCGGGGGGGGTGACGCTCCGCAATTGGGGGCACATCGGAGGGTGGAGGCCGCCGCGAAATTTGCACGCTGCTGCGAACTCTGGACGAGGGCCATCGGATTCGAAGTGCTGCGCTGCCACATGCGGAATCGCTTCCAGCAAGCCCCAGGGTCTTCCATGCGGATGCACCCTCCAGGAAGCCCCAGGTACCGCCGTGCAGTCAAAACTCGGAGTAGGGACGCACGGTTGTCCCTAGGATGCCCTTGCGTCCTTGCCTCTGCGGCATGTCCTTCGCGGTTTTCGCTGGCCAGCCCTTCAGGGTGGTGTTGGCAGCCCGCCGCCCAAAAAGTGCCAACTTCGGCGTCCAACCCTGGCGTCCTCACCGCCCGTCCTTATTATACATTTCGACTGCACACGTCGGTCGTTGAAAGTTTTAGGTATTTAGGGGGTTTTCGGATCCCAATCTACTTTAGGCGCCTTCCTACTTCAATGATCGAGTCGTTTCACCTTTTCCTTCCTCTTCAGAGGGGAAGAAGCCAAATCTACTTCGAACGCCTTCCTGCTTCATTGTTTACCTATTTCGTCCAACCGACGGGTCGTCAATCGTGTTTGCGCGTGCGGACCAGCCTCTCCCAGCAGAGCCCTTGACACTTCCATGGTCGCGCCCCCCAGCGCGTCCCTTGGGCGCGCTCGGCCCTCGGCGAGTCCCATCTTGCGCGTCATGCAGCTCGCTCGTTCCCCTCTGCGCGTCTCCTGGCGTGTCCACTGACGCGTCCCCCCGGCACATTCATTGGCACGTCACTTGCCTTGGTAAGGCAGGTTCATGCAGCGTTGGCGCGCTGGCGACGCCGGTCAAGGTTTTCAAATTGAATTCTGCGACGCGGGAGCATCGAGGGACACGGGAACGCCGTCGGACCAGACTGAATTCAGCCTTGAACGATCGGGGCCGCGACCGATGTAAGGTTGACGATCGACGCGGTGTCAAAATCCTCTGTGCGCGCCGACGCCGCACGAGCCTACCGTACGTCCCCTGGCGCGCGTTACCTGGCACATCCCGTGCTCGGAACCCTCGCACGCCCCGTGGGAGGTCTCTGGCACATGCGCTGGCGCGCCTTGTGGTACGTCCCCTGCTGCGCGTCCCCTGCGGAAGGTGTCCCCTGTCAAGTCCCTCCTGGACTTTTCGGGACAACCGAATTTCCTGGGCACGTGTAGGTGAGCTTGTTTTCTCTGTCACAAAAGCGGGCCTCCCCGGCGGGGGACGATGAGAAGAGTCGCAGACTACGCGGCGCGAGGCGATGGAAAGGAGGAGAAAAAGGAGGAGGACGAGCTGGACGATGCCGACGATAAGCATGAGAAGGCAGCGCGCGGGCTTCGCAGACCAGTGCGTATCCCTCTCTGGTTTGGTGGATCGCTCACGACTGCTGGTGATCGTGGGTTCGGGAGCGCCGGCCCGTCGTTCTTTACGAGGGGTCTTGGCCTCGGGAATGCGGGCCCCTCTTCCACCTCTGTGTGGCCTTTCCTTCCCCTGCCCCCCCGCGGCCACCCACTCTGCCCTCTTACCACTCTTGCATGCTGGCCGATTCGCTTCTTTGGTGCCCCCGTCTAGCTCTGAGCGCTGGTGCAGCCAACGCTGCCTCGCCGCCGACGGAAGAAAAAAATCCAGAGATGGTGCCCCTGGGAGCACAGATCCATTTCTTCCTCACGTACCCCAGGCACCCAGGAGTTGAGGAAACGTGGCTCGGCTGGAACGCCGTGCTTTCGGACTGAGGTGGGCCGCGCGCTTTCACTTCTGAGAAACCGAGGAGCTCTGTGCTCTGAGAGCCATGCCAGGATGCTGGGCTCCGCAGAATACTACAATGATGCGACTTATCTCACTGCGCTGATAAAACTTGAGCTGCTCAGTTGCCGAAGCCTGATGATCGCAGCTTGATGGCCCCCCACGCGGGGGCCGGCGGATTTAGCCTGCCATTTGTTTCTTCCCAGTGGACGTGACGGAACGGCTTTGGCACCTGCCCGCAGGTTGTGCGTCTCGGCAACCCGACGAAAGTCCGCGAGATCTTGGAGGGGGTGTGCTTGAGCAACATGGTGAAGGTCCGTTGCACCGCGGTGTTGGGGGGAGGATTGGAGGGGAAGAGAAAGCGTAAAGAAGAATGGAGGAAGGGAAAGGTGGGAGGGGAGGGCAAGGTGGGAGAG
>CAUYUJ010002803.1:138123-155623 GCA_963575745.1 Prorocentrum cordatum | reverse complement strand
GGACGAAGAACACATCTGCAGAAAAGGCGGCCACATTCGGGATCAAGAGGCATTGTTTTCGCAAAGGGTCCGCAGAAGCAGCAGACATAGAACAGACACGTGCAGAATGTGGGTATCAATCGTACCAACCAAACGTGGTTCGGAAGTTTGGGATGCCAACAGAGACTGTAAAGACAGTCCCTGGCGGAACACGTGCGAGCATGGCGCAAGAATCCCGCCAGGGCACACAGTCACACCAAGCGCATGTGACCCAGGGGAAAGCGGTCCCATTCCAGCTCAAGAAGTAGTGTGTTCGTAGCGATCCCACAGAAGACGCCAGCATCGCAGCAGACATCGCAATTTAATCAGCTCGAGGAACCAGTGGCGCTAGCAGAATAGTTCACCCGAGAAGATTTGGCTTCGAACACTTACGCAATGTTTATCCCGCACTCTGAGACGTAGAATCAATTGGCAAATCAGACTTTGATAACGAATTCCTTGACAACGTATTTGACACATTTCTGCAATAAGAAGGGATAGTTGTGTCGGGCGTCGTGTTGCGAGGCATTCTCGATGTACACAACACAGTTGGACATCGGCCAAACTTTAAGTGTTATTGCGACCTTCCTGGTTGAACGAGGTGAAATGCACATAGATGATGTTTCTCACAGTCACGTTCCCGTGATCACGCCGTCGGCGCGCATGTTGCTCGCCGTGCTCGCCAGGGGGGACAGGCCCTCCCCGAGAGAACGCGGGCACAGCGAAAGGCTATAGAGCACATCCTCCATCAGTAGGAGAGAGCGTGATCCACCGCAAATCTGCTGTGCAAAAATCCCCCCCTCTCCCTCTGGAACCGGGCGGGCGGGCCCCCACCACCCAAAGGGTGGGTTCACTACCGGTTCGATCCCCGCCTCCCCCATTTCTCCTCGCCGCCGGCAAACGACTCCCTGGTCCTCACCACCGCCCTCACCCTGTCCCCACCACCACCGTCCCCACCACTGTCCCAGAGTCCCCACCGTACCCACCACAGTCCCGCTGTTCCCACCACTGTCCCCACTGTTCCCCGTGTCCCCACCAGTGCCCCCACCACTGTCCCACTGTCCCCACCACGGTCCAACTCTCCCCACTGCCCCCGCTGTCTCCACCCCACCACGGTCCCACTGCCCCCACTGTCCCCACCACTGTCCCACTGTCCCCGCCGCTGTCCAACTGTACTGTCCCGCTGTCCCCACCACCGTGCCCACTGTCCCCACTGTCGCCACCACCGTGCCCACTGTACCACTGTCCCATTGTCCCACAGTCCCACCGTCCCCAGTGTCCACTGTCCCCAGTGTCCCACCGTCTCTATTGTCCCCACTGGCCCCACTGTCCCTGTGTCCCACTGTCCCACTGTCCCCACTGTCCCCGTTGTCCCACTGTCCCACTGTTCTCACCGTCCGATTGCCCCGGCGTCCCCACCACCATCCACACCACAGTCCCCCATCCGGAGTGGGGGGGAGGGGAAATCGTTTGCCGGCGGCGAGGAGGGGGGGGGGGGTCGAACTGGTAGTGACCAACCCCCTTTTTCATGACGGGCCAGGCGGGGGGGGTGGACGGAATCCCTAGTGACCCCCCCGGTTTTCGAGCGGGGGGGGGGACGGGTTTGAAACCCCCAGTGACCCCCCCCCATTTTTTCTGCCCGCAGCGAAAGAACACGCTCTTTCATCACAATAAGTCATATTATTGAGCAGGGTTCTCCTGTTGGCAGGGTGCCCGGTCGGCTAGACGGCCAGGCAAAGGGACGCCCCAGGCAGTCACCAGATATTTTGACATTTGGCTCCCCATCGTCTCCATCTCCTTCTCGTCCTCGGCCTCCTCCTCCTCTTCGCCGGCGTTCCTCTCGCGCTCCCCACTCCCCATCCGCTTGAGATGGCCAAGATGGAGCGGGACAAGGCCCGCAAGATGGGCGACGAGTCGGATCTGGAGGACTGTCTCGGCGTGGTCTTCCTTGTCTGCGTCGTCGCCTCTTCGTCGTCGACGGATGGCAAAGTGCAGGAGGAGCAGCGCAACGACGACGACGACGACGACGACGACGACGACGACGACGACGACGACGACGACGGGGACGAAAAGTGGGGGGATAAAGGGAAGAAGGAGGGGGTGGAAGAGGGGGGATAAGGACGGATAAGAGGGGGGGGAGAAGGGAGGCGGGAGGAGCAGGAGGGCGAGGAGGAGGAGGAGGAGGAGGAGGAGGAGGAGGAGAGGAGGAGCAGGAGGAACATGGGGAGCACAGAGGAGGGCAGTAGGAGAGCGGGTAGAAGCAGAAGGCGTAGGAGGAAGGGTCAAGTTAGACAGGTCGACCAACTCAGCGATCCTCCCCCCGCTCCCACCCTCCCGTCCCCAAATAGCACAAGAACCAATGCAGGCGCAACTTGATAGTGGGACTGGCACGCTCCCATCTGGCGAACGGAAGGCGCTCGCACGAGGCCCCGCTTCCGATGAATTCGGCGCGGGCCTACAGTGGAGACCCATGCCAAGAAGCACCCTGCTTGCCTCCAGGGTGCCCTGGGTTTCTTGGATTTCGATGGTCTTGCTCTTGGATTTCGATGGTCGAGCGGGCCTCCACTGTAGGCGGCAACTCAATCCCTGCCCGACTGCTGGCCCTGGGCGGATTGGAAGGAGCGGGGGGAGCAAGAGGATCAGAGGAAGGCGGACGAGGGAAAACGAGGGGGTGAGGGTATGCGGCAATCCCATCCCTGCCCGACTGCTGACTCTGGGCGGAGTGAAAGCAGCGGGGGAGCAAGAGGATCAGAGGAAGGCGGACGAGGGAAGATGAGGGGAGGGACAAGAATGCAAAAGGACTCGGATCCAGAAAAGTGGCCCGCGCTGGGGCGAGAGCGCCATTCGGAACGGCGTGAGCACAGCGCCGATCCGAACAAGCAGCCCCCACGCTGCAGCGGGAGCACCGTTTTGAGACACCGAAGACACATCGGAAGGGTAACGACCCAAAGAAGCATCAACGTCTGAAGCCCAGTGTGTAGAAACAAACAGCACGCGCAGAGAAGCCGCCGCCTCCTGGACGGAGTCCGGGCAGAGAGACGAGTAGTACTCAGGATTTCGTCACTGAAGCCGCTCAGGCGGGGCGGGCCGCAGCTCTGGCGTCGAAGGCCTCGACTCTCTGGCGCTCGCACGTGGGACGAGAGCGCGGCGGGGCCACGGGCCACGTGGGCGAGGGGACTCGGGGGCGATCCTGGCGATGGCACTGCGGGCGTCAGGCTTGCCTGGAGCGCGGGCGCGCCCGAATGCTCACGGGGGCTGGGCGGCGCCGGCTGCGCCTGGGCTCGTCGGAAAGCACGCGAGGTGGCCGAAGGGTGTTCTCGCCGCAGGGCAGCGCAGCGACTTCCTGGACGTCCCACTGTCTCCGGTGCGCGGCCCCTGGTCTAAAGTAGGAGCTCGACCACCAGAAACCATCCACAAGAAACCCAACCTTGAGACCCCAGGACGTCTATTGATTTTTGGTGTGGGAACATCACGCTTCCATAGCAAGACCATCGAAATCCAAGAAACCCAGGGCCCCCTGGAGGCAAGCAGGGTGTTTCTTGGCATGGGTCTCCACTGTAGGCCCGCGCCGAATTCATCGGAAGCGGGGCCTCGTGCGAGCGCCTTCCGTTCGCCAGATGGGAGCGTACCAGTCCTACTAGCAAGTTTCGCCTGCATTGGTTCTTGTGCTATTTGAGGACGGGAGGGTGGGAGCGGGGGGAGGATCGCTGACTCGGTCGACCTGTCTAACTTGACCCTTCCTCCTACGCCTCCTGCTTCTACCCGCTGCCACTGTAACTACGGCGGCAGGCGGCCGAGGAGAGAAGAGGTGCTCGAATCCCTCCTGCGAGCGGCACTGAGCAAGAGCCCGTCCTGCTGTGGGCGTGAGGGCAGGACAGCGCGACCCGCAAAGGCCTTGTAGCCTTGAGTCGGGCCTGTCCCCCTACAGGGGGATTTTTCGACGACAAATAAAGAAGATCCCCCAAAATAGTCAAACAAGTACTCAAAAATAGTCTGGGGACTATTTTTTGAGTATTGTTTGACCTTTGTGGGGTATTGTTGGGGTATGCTTTATTTTTCGTCGCAAATCCCCCTGTAGGGGGACAGGCCCGACTTAAACGTAGCCTTGAGTCGGGCATGTCCCTCTACAGGAGGACCAAGAATTGTCAAACAATGGTATGGGGACGTTTTTCGACTGCTGTGGACAATTTTTGAATCTTGTCTGGCTATTTTTCATGTGGCCTCCAAATTCCGCCTGTAGGAGGACATGCCCGACCTAAACGTAGCCCTTCGGCACTCACCCCGTGCGCGAGCTGACGACTTCGATGCAGCGGCCCACAGGATCCTCACCGAGGGCGCACCGGTCGCGTGCGAGGGCCGCGCGTCGGCCGTCTCTCCCGAGGCTCCGGCCCACTCTGGAGAGGGCCCGCACCTATCCTCCGCTTCCTCCTCCTCCGCCTCCCAGGGGGAGGTGCGCGCGGAAGGCACGCAAGCAGAGGGCTGCGGACGAGAACGAAGACATGCGAAGAGCAATGGTTGTTTTTTTGTGCTCGTGTGTGTGTGTGCCTGCTTCTGCTCGTGTGCTCCTGTCGGAGCGGTGTCACTGGTCCGCCGCCCCCCCTCTGCTGCCCCTCCCCATTCCTCGCTCCGCCCCCCGTGATCTGCTCTGTGTATGCTTTCCAGGCAAGCCAGATCTCCGAGGCCACGGCCTCGCCAATCCGATCTCAGCTAGGACGGACGGTTCTCCGCAGTGGTGGTCCTTCGCTCGTTCGCCACCCTGGCTCGGGGTCCTGCAGAGGGGGTGACGGTGACGGCAAGGGAGTGCGAGCATTCTGGCGGGGGCCACGACATCTCCCCAGATGCCGTTGCCCTCTTCTTCTTCTTCTTCTTCTTCTTCTTCTTTCCGTGCGCCACCCGGCCCCGCCTCGTCCGCGCGCGTGCCTCGAGCCACGATTTGCCAAGCCCCCTCGTGCACGTCGCCCTCATTGGGCGCCCCCGACCGGTGCCCTCTGCAGTCGAGGCGCTGAAATAAGGAACAGTTTGGGTTCGGAAGGGGCTCGATGTTCCTTAGGTTCCTCCAGTGCTGTTCCTCTTGCCCTCCTGGGGCACGGAGGCGCTGACAGAGCCAAGAAGGGGCTTCGTTCCTCATTTAGCGTTCCTTCTATCAGCAAAACGACTGTAGCCCTTTCGTTTGCGCCGAGTCGAGCCGGCGCCGCGGTAGCGCCGCCAGCTGTCGTGTCGCGACTTCGACATTGATTTCGCATGGCCCGATGCGATTTGGTCCCGATGTTCCGACACATCACATGAGGCTCGACATTCCAGACTGCGTAGCGTTGCTGTGGCGCTTCGTGGTGTGCATCCTTGCGCGGCCGATCCGAGCAGCCTGACCCGACGCACGTTTCGATTCAATCCGATTTTCCGATTCGATGTAGACTTTGTCCTGCCCCAGAGTAGCCACCCCCGTCCTGCCCGAGGAGCTCGGAGAGGAGCCAGAGGACGAGGAGGAGCACGAAAAGTGGAAGGACCTCCAGATGAAGTGGCGCAGGAGCTCTGGATTCGGCTGCGTCCAGGGCGGGGACGAGCAGAGGGAAAGGCGGGAGGGGGAGGAAGGAGGGCACGGGAACGGAGGGAGGACGAGGGGAGGGAGGGATGGATGGAGGGAGGGAGTGGGGGGAGGAGGAGGATGAGGAGAAGGAGGAGAGGGAGGCGGAGCAGCCAGAGGACGATGAGGAGGAACGACGAGGAGTCACGCTTCGGCGTTCATCGGGCGACTAAGAGGTGCCCTTGTTTGTTGCTCTCTCTCTCTCTCTCTCTCTCTATATATATATATGTATATGTGAAGCCTGGTTCCTTGTCCCCTCAGGGTGCTGTTCAGATCGGTTTACGCATACTTGCGATTGTTGTCAAGACCCCACGCTGGGGATCCCCGAGCCCTCTTTCGATCTCTCGCGGCCAGTGTTTATGATCTTCGAGCCCGGGTCAGGCACGAAACGTGAGAGGTCTTCCAGATGCAGTGGCGCAGAAGCTCCATATTCCGCGATTGGCGGAGAGAGGGGACAGAGAGACGGTCAGATAGGGAACGGCGGGAAGGAGAGGGAGGAGGGTGTTGAGAGTCTTCGCAGGTGTTCACATGTTTTTCATTACTTGTTAAAGATGTTCGGCTCTTTCTGGAGGGAGCAGGAAGAAGCGTGTCAGGGCCGAGGGGCCAGGCACGACGACGAATCCACGACGGCCAGACGGCTCTCTCCTTACGTCTCCCCCCTTTTCCCTTCCCTCCTCCCTCATTCCTTTCCTCCTGCGTTTCTCCCGGTGTTTTTTTCGTTGTTCGTTCCCTTCCCCGTCCGTCTACACCTTCTCTTCACATCTTGTTGCTTGTTCGACTTGTTCGACGGAGGGGAAGTAGAGGGAGGGAGGGAGAGAGAGAGAGAGGGAGAGAAGGCGGAGGAGCAAGAGAAGGAAAGAGGGATGGGGTGGCGGAGGAGGAGGAGGAGGAGGAGGAGGAGGAGGAAGAGAAGGAGGCGGAGGGGGAGGAGAAGGAGGCGGAGGGGGAGGAGGAGGACGAGGAGGCGGAGGAGGCGGAGGAGGAGGAGGAGGAGATGGAAGGAGGGGGAAGGAGGGGGAGGAGGTGAGGTGGCGGAGAGGATGGTGGAGGAGGAGGAGGAGGCGGCGGTGGCGCCGCCGCCCGCACCCTGCGCAGGAGGAACCGGGAGGAGCGGAAGCAAGAGAGCCTCCTCCTCGGGGCGGCCAGCCGCCGAGGATTCGGCCCATCGGGGATTGCGGCGGATCGCGGCCCGCGCGCGGGTCGGGCCCGAGCCGACCGATGGCGACGCCGACGGGAAGGTTCAAGTCTCGGAGGCTCGACGAGGGCAGGTTATCCCACGGTGGGGCTAGAGGAGGAGCCGCCCGGCTGGATGCTCGCATTCCTTTCTTCCAGGGGCCCTTGAGAGCGACGTGGCGACGAATCCGTTCCAGAGCGTTCCAGAACGCTCTGAGGCCGCGGCGCCCGATACAGCTTCCAGAGCCGCCGATTCTCGATGTATCCTCACCCGATGTTGTCCTCGCCCTGGCTTCGTCGTAACGTTCTTCTAACCCCACCATGTCGCGAGAGTCGAAGACAGTAAGCAGCGGGCAAGGCCTCTGGCCGCGGAGGGGAGGGGGCTGCGGGGAGAGGTCGATGCGAAGAAGAGAGGGAGAGTCGGGCGCGTGGCAGTAGAGGGTGGCCCACATGTGGAAGTGGAGGAAAGGCCCCCAAAGGGCCCCTTTCTGCGCCCCTTTGAGAAAAACATAAAAAAGGAGAGAAAGAGAGAGAGAGAGAGGGAAAGAGAGAGAGAGAGAGAGAGACAGACAGAGAAGGAGAGAGGAGGGTCGAGGCGCAGCGAGCACCGGGAGGGAGAGGTGGAGGCGGAGAGGACGGCCGAGAGGGCGAGGAGGCGGGGGCGGAGGGGAAGTCGGAGAAGCGGGAGCAGGGGCGGGGGCAGGGCGCAGGCCGGCGGAGGAGCAGGTGGACACAGAGGGGCAGGCGGAGGCAGGCCCAGAGGTCCGCCGCTCCAGGGAAAATTGGAGCGGCGGATCTCCCGGGGGGCCCTCGACGACATGGGAGCGGTCGGATGTTTGGGGAGGAGGCGGGAGCAGGAGGAAGAGGAGAAAAGAAGCGGAGAAGAAGGAGGAGGAGGAGGAGGAGGAGGAGGAAGGAAGCGGAGGAAGAGGAGGAGGAGGAGGAGGAGGAGGCGGCAGCAGGAGGAAATGGAGGGAGGAAGCGGAGGAGGAGGAGGAGGAGGAGGAGGAGGAGGAGGAGGAGGAGGAAGGGCAGCGGCAGGCACCGTTGCTGTGCGCCCGTGTTGGGCACTCGGCTTTGTTTGTGGTTTGCTCTTGTATGTCCGGTTCCGCACGGCCTGCCGCCTGATTCGCCTTCATTCGTCCAGCACTGCGCCAGGCCGGGTTACTCTTCGGCACCATGCGCCACGCGAGCGCTGCGAGCATCATGCTTGCAGCCTGGCCGACGTCAAACAGGGGGGAGGAGAACGGAGAAAGAGGAGGAGGAGGAGGAGGAGGAGCACCGAAGACGAGGAAGGAGCCGTTGTGGAACCCCTTGGGGGGAACAACGACAGAGAGAGGATGATGAGAGGGAGGAGGAGGAGGAGGAGGAGGAGGAGGAGGAGGAGGAGGAGGAAAAGGAGGAGGAGGACTCTAGACGAGGGAGAAGCTTGAGCAGGCGCAGCGTGACGGATGGAGCGTGACCGTTCTGCTCGGCCCGCTGCCCGCCGCTTTCGTCCTCTGACCACGGCTCGGGTCTCCTTGCTCCTCTGCTCCTCGTCCTCCTCCTCCTTCTCCTCTTCCTCCTCCTCTTTCTCCTCCTCCTCCTCCTCTTCCTCCTCCTCCTCTTCCTCCTCCTCCTCCTACTCCTGCTTCTCACCCGTTCTTCTGTGTGCGTTCACTGCAGGTCGCACATGCGGAGCATTCCTGGTGCTGATATGAGTAGGCGTCGAAGTCTCATGCCGACCCGCGGCTGATGCAAGTCCAGTCGATCTCAGTCCTCCTTCTCGAGGTACTGCCGCTCTTCAAAAGAAGGAGAAGAGGTCCTCCTCCTCCTCCTCCTTCTCCTCCTCCTCCTCCTCCTTCTCCTCCTCCTCCTCCTCCTCCTCCTCCTCCTCTGTTCTTGCTCCTGCGGCCCCGAGTCGAGAAGGCCTAGAGCACTGCGCACAGGTGAGACAGCGTCCAGCGCGCACCCCCGCGGACCCCGACACAACGGCCGGATGGACGCAGGGGAGCGCCGTGGGGCTTTGCATCTCCAGATGTCCCGAGGGGCTTTGCCTCCCCAGACGTCTACTCTGGTTCTTTCTGCGGCTCAGCCGCCAGTCCTCCAAGCAATTCCTGCTGGTCAGGTCGCGCAGTAAGGACGGCCTGCACTGCAGCTCGTAGCACTTCGGGAACCCTGGGATTTCCTTTGGTTTCGCTGGAGGGGGCCTCCACGGACCCCCCACATGCGCCAGCCTCTCAGGGCCTGGTGTCCTCCCCAGGCTCGTCCTCCACCACGTCCACCTCCAGCTCCACCTCCACCTCTTCGCCGGCGGCTCTCTAGCGAGCGTCGCCTCGCCCTCCTCTTGGCGCCATCGGCCCGGCTGCGGCCCAGTCGCCGTTGGCTCGGAGCCTTCCTCGCCGTCTCTCCATCTCAGTCTCCTTTTCCGCCGCCTTCTCCTCCTCCAGCCTCTTCAGGCGCTCCTCCTTTGCTTCTGCCTCTACCTCATCCTCCCCCTCCTCCTGCGCCTCCTCCTCCTTCTCCTCCTCCTCCTGCTGCTCATCATCCCCCTCCTCCTCCTTCTTCTCCTCCTCCTCTCTTCCTCCTCCTCCTCCTCCTCCTCCTCCTCCTCCTCCTCCTCCTCCTCCTCCTCCGACATGGAATTTGGGCGGACCTCGCTTGCAATGAGCCAGGCCACCGAGGCCTGCACGGCAAGGCTGACCACCTGCCAGCCATGACGGCCAGCATGCGGACGGCCGCCCGCGCGCTTTCGCCTGGGCAACCCCCGACCTCCCAGACGCACGTGGAAGTGTTCTATCCCGCGTAGCGCCGCCGCTTGGCTCCCTCGTCCAGCAACCAGATGAGACTCTCCCTCTCCTGTCTCTTCGCCCTCCTCTCAGTCCTCCTCCTCCTCCTCCTCCTCCTCCTCAGACGCAGCAATGCGGACACGTTCGATCCTATCCACCTTCGCCGCGGGGGCATGGGCTCCACCTGAGGCCAGGACCCCCGACCGTAAGGTCGTAGCCGACGAGGCTGTGAGGAGCGCGTCGGGCACTACAGGAGGAGGGAAGCGCCTCCGCGCGGCCGCTGCCCGGGCTCGCGACCGCCTGCGCGCGCCCAAACCGTGGCGACGCCGATGGAGACGCGCCGGCCGTCGTAGTTGAAAACGACGTCCATCAGCTCGGCCGGTCGTCGTTTCGTGTATATACGCATACATATACGTACACATCTACATACACAAAGCATATATATATACAGATATAGTGAACATCTTGGTGCCCTGTACCACACCTCGGCCGATGTTGCACCCTACTGCGTGCAAGAAACCATCAAGACCGTTCAGCTGCGCATCGCAAGCACTGCGAGATCCTGAGTGGCGAGAGTGCGTCTCCGCCGCCTGCTCCGTCTCGCTGCCGCAGCCGCGCTCGGTAGGGCTCCTTTTCTTGACTCCGTTGAAGACATGCGCGCGCCCTGAGGGCGATCGCGTTCACGAGCGTCTTCTACATGCGCTTGGTGGGTTTCTTCGTGAGGTCGAGCACCCGGTCGCCGACGAGCGTTTCCTCCTCCTCTTCCTCCTCCTCATCCTCCTGCATTCCTCTCCTTATACATAATTCCTCCCTGCCACTTTCACCATTTATGATCCTGAAGCTTCAAGTTGGTAACAACTTCACAGACGGATGCCGGGTGGTTTTCAAAATGTGGCTTTCGCCTCAGCGCCGCGCGCGCTCGTTTCATAACACTGCAAGAGCGGGCCGTTTTCAAAATGTGGTTCTAGCCTGAGCGCCGCGCACATTTGTTGTTGAACATGTGGAGGGGTTGCACTGTCTGAAGGCGGTTCCTTTTCGAAATGTGGCTCTCGCCATCGCGCCGCGTATATTCGTTTTTCTTCACACTAAAAACTTGACTCCGACGAAATGACCCCACATGAAGATCAGTTTGGCTTGCCCTTAGCCCTTCCCGCCTCGCTCTGGCGGGCACCTTCCTCTCGCCCTCTGCTCTGCCCTCCCCTCATCCTCCTCCTCCTGTTTCTCCTCCTCCTCCTTCGATGTCTCTTCCTCCTCCTTTCATTTCTCCTCCTCCTCCTCCTCCTCCTCTTCCTCCTCCTCCTCCTCCTCCTCCTCCTCCTCCTCCTCCTCCTCCCCCTAATCCTCCCCCTCCTCCTCCTCCCCCTCCTCCTTCTCTTCCACATCCTCCACCTCCTCCTCATCATTTCCCTCTCCCTACCCCTTCCCCGTCCTCATCCTTCCCCTGTTTCTTCTCCACGTGCTCCCCCACTTCCCCCTGGTCGGGGCAAGCACATCAGTTTTTTTCGGCGCAGTCGCCGCCTGGGCCAGCGCGCGCGCGCGTTCGCCGACGGCTGGTTCGCGAAGCCTTTGGGACAACCACGCGTGCCGCTGGGGCGCGGGGGCGCTCAGAGTTCGCGTGCTGTGTGGGTCGTCGCCCATCGAGCTCACGATGCCGATGCTGCGCGACGGCCGACCTACAACCTGTTTCCCGCCGTGGGCACTAACAGGTAGCATCGGATCTAGATCGAGTCGCCAGGCTTTTCCCGCATGAGTGCGTGAGAAATATCGCAAACGACCTGCGTTCACTGAGCGACCCAGAGGCTTCCGAGGATTTCCAGAGGGTGGATCGGGCAGAATTCCGAAACCAGGTTTTCTCGGTCTGCGTTCCTCCTCTCGGTTCCGCCCCTCCTCCTGCCGGGCCCCCTGAAGCACCCGAAGAACATGGCGAGGTTGAGTTGCCCTTCCAGCGCCCTATGGATCTCAGCGGGGAGCCTTGCAAGAACGCCTGTGGTACCCGTGAGAAGCTGCTCGAACACCTACAACATTGTCACAATCTACGTAGTCTTGCACATATAGCTACGCCAAGCAATGCATGTATACATTGTCTGCAAACTGTCGCTACACAAGTTACCGCTGTTCGTCAAACATCGTGCCCTCTATAGAAAGAAAGCTGTATTGCTTGCTGGCCTCGCACTCTGAGCCCGATGGTGACCCCATCCTCGTACGACTGCCCGTGCTGTGAGTTCGTTGAGTGCCGACGCGCTTTCACTCGGTCGCCATCTCCGCAGCCAGATGCCCGTCCAGATTGCGCCGTTCACATCGACTTCCCGCACTTTCCCCATTGACGCACAAGGCTTCTGCCATTGAGCTAGAGGGTATCCAGAGACCTGCTCGGCGCAAAAGTGCCAATCCACCCAGCGCCGATGGCGACCATCCCGGCCAAAAGAAGTCCAATATTCAGGTGTCGGGCGGCAAGGGCGGGTGCGTTCTTTTCGACAAGAGCATCATAGTCAGTTGCAAGCTGACAGCCGCCAACAGTCGGGAGTTGGCAGACCTAGGAGCCGCGCGCTACCCGAGGCACGAGATGGACGCAGGCCAGGGCATGACTGCAGCCGCGGTCGCGGCAGAAGCGGCACACAACGAGACGAGCGAAGAGATGAGGCGGCGCGCAGACGCCGGAGAGCAAGTGAACCACAAAGAACAGGCGGTTCCGCATCTACAAATATCCACGGCAGCGCGGGAGCACGGAGCGGCAAAAGCGGCGGCGGAGGAAGCAGATTTTTCGAGTCGTGCACGGGCGGAGAAGCTCAAGAAGGACTTGCGTACCTTCTGCGGCGAGAAGCTGTCAAGTGCGGAGCTGCCCGCGGTTGCTCGAGCAGCCCAGTACTTTCGGGTCAGACTGCATCGCCAAGCGGACGGCCAGAAACACAAGGCCACTTCCTTGTTCAAGATGGACTTGCATCACGAGTTGGGTTCGGCGACGGGCCCGATGATCGAGGCGCTGGCGGCGGTGTCGGGGGGCTCTTTCATTTCAGGCTCGGCGCCGCGGGGCCCGCTGGTGCGGGGGACTTCGAAGTATCTCGATCGGAAACCCGCGGTGCCTTCGGCGTAGGACAGAGGAGCGCGTCCCGCCTTGAAGGTAAAGGTAGCAGCAGTGTAGACAGCATTCGTGAACTGCTTGCTAGTAGGCTCCCAATGATGGCAAGTAGCGCTCGTTTAGCGCCATTAGTAGCAGCAGGAAATATATCATGTGAACAAATAGCCCGGGCAGCTAGCAGGCCCCCTGCGAGTCTTCCAGAAGGGCTCGCAGCTGTTAGCGCTCCTGAGGTCCCTGCAATTAACTTGCTTTCGAATCGTGGCAGAGGCGACCGAAGCCCTGGGAGGGGAAGGCGCGGGGTGGACTCTGGCTGGCGGGGGAAGGGATGTGGTCGTCGCGCCTACGGGCCCCCGCTGAGGGCTGCGTGCCTATTGGGTGCCCGTCGGCCAGTGCAGTGTTTGCTGTGAGCCTTGGAGGGGCTCGCAACGTGAGACGTCTGGTTGCGAACGAACCCTCCCAGATGTCAGTGAAGTTTGTTCGGATTTCGCGGTCGGTAGCTCGACAGGGACTTCGCAAGGAGCTGCTCTGCTCTGCTTCTCCCTCCTGCCTTCACCCTCATCTCATGTTGTCTACCCTTCCTCCCACATCATCCTCCTTTGTCCTTTATCTCCTCCATCCTCCTCCTTCCTTTCGCCTCTAGCATTCGCGGATCAGGTGCATCCGTAGGCCATGCTTGGCTCATCGTTGGGCCATGAGTCGCACTTCGATGCTTCAACGTGGCGCATGAGTGGCAGCTCGTCTTCAGGGCCGTCGTGCGCTGTCGGTCGGGTCGGCTAAGTCGAAGTGAAATGAACGAAAACCGAGTGGGATTGCACAATGGTCCCAACGATTGTTTCCCCAATTATTTGTGTCGCTTACGCTACAACGCTCAGTGATTACGAGAAGGGCAGACACAGTCAGCGGGCGTTGTCGCTGCAGGGCTTGACGTGGGAGACAAAATTTGCGCCGACCGTCATCCGCTACACTGGTTGGATCAGTACGTGCGAAAAGGGCGAAAAATGGCAGCAGGTTCCCTTCCCCCCTCCCTCCCGACCGCGATCGACGACGACGACGACGACAACGACAACGACGACCGACGGCGACGATGACCACGACAACGACGACGACCCCCCTGACTGAGGCTTCGATAGGGCCCGCTTCATTGAGGAGGCGGAGGTGCCTCCGCTGCCCCGCCCTGGCGGCACGCGACTCGGGGGCAGGGCGACGAGAAGGTAGGACGAGCAGGGTGGGGAGGCGGAGAACGTCGACGCTGGAAGGTAGGACGACGACGGGAAGGTACGTCGACGGGAAAAGGCGACGGGAAGGTAGGGCAACGGGGAGGTTGGACGACGGGTAGGTAGGACGAGCCAGGGGTGGCGCCAGAGGCGGCGCCAGGGGGCCAAGCGCAGATCCAATAAATCTGCGCGGGCCTCAAACAGTCTATGTTTACGCAGTTGTGTGCTCTATTTCGTGGGATTTTGAATTCCCCTAACAGTGTTTGCACTGAAGGGGTACTAGCGGATATTGAAAACTTTGGCGAAAGTTTCCCGCCGATTTGGGTGGCCGGCTGGGTTCCAGGGTTCCCAGTTCTGGGGTCCCGGGTTCTTGGTTATTGGTTCTGGGCCGATTTCGGTGGGTTCCCGCTTCCCGGGCTCCCGGTCGATTTCTTTATCGATCAAGCCATTCATTCATTGTGGTTGTTCTCTCGTGTAATTTAGGCAGTTGTATGCTCTATCTCGTGGGCTCTTGAATCTTGGGGCCCCAAACGGTGCGGTGACCACACCGTGCGGTGAGCCAGTGGGGATTCGGGATCACCGCGCGGTTTTGGGACTCGGGTCGTTCTCCGAGGACGTCTCGGGCGACAGGGGCCTCCGAGGTCCCAAGACCGTGCGGTGCCAGACCGTGCGGTGAGGTCGTGGGGGATTTCGAGGTCACCGCACGGTGTGTCACCGTACCGTTTCGGGACTCCAAATCGACTGCTCTCCCGCATCGGGGTGGTAGCCTGCAGCTGCGCCTCGCCGAGAGCGTGCCGGGCGCTGCCCGGGTCGCCCCGTGCGGCCGCCAGGGGCCCGAGCCGTGGCCCGAAACGCAGGGCCCTCTGCGTCGTGAAGTCCTTGCGGCAGGTTCTTGGAGGACGGGAAGAGGGCGGGGGAGGAGGAGGAGGAGGAGGAGGAGGAGGAGGAGGAGGAGGAGGAGGAGGAGGGAGGAGGGAGGAGGAGGAGGAGGAGGAGGAGGAGGAGGAGGAGGAGGAGGAGGAGGGGGAGGAGGAGGAGGAGGAGGGAGGAGGAGGAGAGGAGAGGAGGAGGGAGGAGGAGGAGGAGGAGGAGGAGGAGGAGGAGAGGAAGGGGAGAGGCAGGCATGCGGCGAGGAGAAGAAGAAGAGAGGGAGGAGGGGACAGGGAGAGGGAGGAGGATGAGGGCGGGGAAATGATGGGGAGGCGGAGAGTAAAAGGAACGGAACGGAACGGAACGGAACGGGTATCCGCGAAAGCAGGTACAAGCCTTGGCAGCCAGGCGAGTGCCGCACTCGATTGAGCACGAGGGTCGAGGATGGATCCAAACAGGGCCATAGGGTGAGCCCCACGAAGCCCAGAAACATAGCCGAAGAGAACTCCTCAGTATCCTATGAATCCTCTTCATCTTTATATTCACCATCAGCTTCAACAACAACAACAACAACAGCAGCAACAGCAGCAACACCAACAAGCACAACATCGTCACCCTTCTTCCTCGTCGTCATTGTCCTGCCCTTCTCCTCCTCCTCCTCCTCCTCAACCCCATCATCATCATCATCACCAGCATCATCATCAGCATCATCAGCACCACCATCATCAGCAACAGCATCAGTATCATCATCATCATCACCATCATCATGATCACCATCATCATCACCATCATTATCGCCATTCATCGTCATCATCATCAGCATCATCATCATCGTCATCGTCTCTCTCTCTCTCTTTTCCCCCCTTCACCCTTCCCCCCTCCTCCCTCCCTCTCCTGCGACGTCGACGCCGACGACGCCAGTGGCGACGATGGCGAGGTGATTTGCGCGACCACGACCAACTCTGGGAGCCCGCAGCTCAACGGCTACAAGTTCCACGGCATCCTCATCGACGAGGTGGCGCAGGCCACGGAGCCTTCCGCGCTCGCCCGCGCCTTAGACGCCTTCGTCGCCATCGTCGTCATCGCCCCCGTCCTGTTCGTCTTCGTCGTGCTACTCCATTCCCTCATTATCGCGCTCTTCCTTCTACTCCATCATCGTCGTCATCGTCGTGATCGTCCACCTCATCTTCATCTGTATCGTCCTCCTCCTCCCGCTTCTCCTGTTCATCCTCCGCCTCATCATCATCAGTTTCTTCGTCCTCTTCCTGCGCCTCTCTGCCCTTCTGATTTGAACTCATCCTGCTCAGTCTCGTTCATTTTTGTATCCCTCCCGTTCCTCCCCCCTGAGACTCGGAATACATTGTGAGGCCCAGCTTTGCTAGCACAGCTCGGACTCGGCATCTCCGAGTCAGCGAATTCGGTCAGCGATCCGCTGGGGATCACCGAATTCATTTGTATCGGTTAGCACGTCGCTCGCACCTTCTTACCCTTTTTCCTTCCCTCTCCGCCTCCCCGGTAACACCTTCTTCTCCCTCCTACCTATCCCCCTCTCTCCTTGGCTTCCTCCACTTGCGGAGCAACAGCCAGCGCTGAGAGCACAGGGGTAGGCACAGACACGATGCGGACCACCTGGCAGGTGCACCCTTGAAACGTTTGTGCTCCATGCCCAAAGACCTGTCCGCCTCCTCGCCATGGCCTCATCTGTGTGTGCCCTCCGACCCTCTGCTGGATGACCCCATGTTCTGGGGGGCGGGGACTGACATGGCGGGCCCTCCCAGAGTGCGCCCTTGTGTTCCAGCTCTCAGTGCAGAACGTGGAGAAGGAACAGCAGCAGGGGGGAAGCGAGGATGACGAGGATCAGGAGTAGGTGTGTCAAGGCGGAGGAGGAGAAGGAAGTCGGGGTAGATGAAGAGAAGGAGCGGGGACGAGGAGGAGGAGGAGGGAACGAGGGCATCTGCGCACCTGCGCGAACGTGCCACTGCCCGCTTGTCCCCGGCACGAGCCTTCACATATTTCGTAGCTTTTCGATGACACATGTCATTTCTTCTCAGCTTGCGTCCTCCCTCCTCCGCCGCTTTCTTCTCCTCATCCCCCTCCTCCTTCGTGGTCCATGCTTCTCCTCCCCCACAGTATCGTCATCCTCCCTCCTCTTTCGTGCTGGTGTTCCTCATCCCTCGTGCTGGTGCCTGCCCTCCTCATACGTATCCTGCTCCGCGCAGGAGGAGAGTGAGGAGGAGGAGGAGGAGGAGGAGGAGGAGGAGGAGATGGAGGACGGCGGCGAGGACGAGAAGGAGAAGGCACAGGAGGAGGAGGACGACGAGGTGGAGGTGGACAGGACCAAGAGGGAGAGGAGACTCTATTCGCCACCGAGGTGCCGATCATCACGCGTGGTGCAAAGCAGATTCGGACCGCTTCAGCGCTTCCTCCGCTGGCCCAAGCCGCCGGTGTCCAGCCCTTTGCGCGATGGCCAGCCCCGCTGGTGCTTTGTTGAATCGTTGTATGTCTCTCTGCACCTCGCAGTAACCCTACCTCACTCACCTACCCTTTTTATGCTGGAGCCCTTCTTGTGAACTATTCACTTATGTATAACATGATGTGAAGCGTTCCAGACATGGCCTCGCCTTCGAGCAGCGAAGGAGTTGACATTTATTCCTCGGCGGAAGGCTGGCGGAGGGCGGCAAAAGTAAAACGGGGGCAGCCCCGCTGGCGGGATGCGGCAGAAGGCCGGCGGAAGGCGGCGGAAGTAAAATTCGGACCCCCAAGAGATGGCACTTTTTGGGGTTCAGGTATTATGGAACCC
>CAUYUJ010002803.1:45623-133123 GCA_963575745.1 Prorocentrum cordatum | reverse complement strand
ACTACTACTACTACTACTACTACTACTACTGCTACTACTACTACTACTACTACTACTACTACTACTACTACTACTACTACTACTACTACTACTACTACTACTACTACTACTACTACGACTTACTACTACTACTACTACTACTACTACTACTACTACTACTACTACTACTACTACTACTACTACTACTACGCTACTACTACTACTACTACTACTGACTACTACTGTACTACTACTACTACTACTACTACTACGCTACTACTACTACTACTACTACTACTACTACTACTACTGACTTACTACTGGGCTACTACTACTACTACTGCTACTACCACTACTACTACTACTACTACTACTACTACTACTACTACTACTACTACTACTACTACTGCTACTACTACTACTACTACTACTACTACTACTACTACTACTACTACTACTACTATTACTACCGCTACTACCACCACTACTACTACTACTACTACTACTACTACTACCACTACTACTACTACTACTGCTACTACTACTGATATGGCGCATACTACTTCTACTGCGACTACTTTCGCTACTACTACGACGACAACTACTACTACCACTATCACTAGTTTTGCTACTACGGCTACTACTACTACTACTACTACTACTACTACTACTACTACTACTCTTACTACTACTACTACTACTACTACTACTGCTGCTGCTGCTGCTGCTACTACGACTACGACTGCGACTGCAACTACGACTACTACTGCTACTACTACTACTACTACTACTACTACTACTACTACTACTAGTAGTCTATGTCTACTACTACTACTTCTACTACTACTACTACGACTACTACGACTACGACTACATTCTTTTTACGACTGCTAGCTCTTACGCGCTAGGGTTCCATTCAACACGTGTATCCGAAACCATCCATGCCCGCCCTTTTCGTCTTCGATCGTGTCCCCTTGGGTGTGTAGATGTATGCGTGTTACCTGCAGTGCGTATTTTGTGCAGCCCGTTTGGCAGGGGAACAGAGGACGGATGGAAGGAAGCGACAAGAAGGAAGGATGAGGATGGAGCACGAGAGAGCGTGCAGGAGGGTGGCCAGGAGCAAAAAGCATGTGGCAGAACCAGACGGGCAGATCGGGCGGGTAGACCCTAGCGGGCGAGTCGGAAGGCGGCCAGGTCGAGCAGGCGGGGTGCTGAAGCGTGCGTTCTGCATGAATCGCGAGGAAGACCCGAGCGAGAGCGCGATTTCCACGTGAACCGCTGGAACGGCCAAAGCGAGATCGTGACCTTAGTGTCGAGGGCGCGGCATCTGAATAAACTGCGGTTAAGGCCCACGCGAGAGCGCGATTCCAGCATAAGTTGCGAGGACGTCCCGCCGAAGAGGGCGACTTGGAAATACATTGTGAGGAGGTATCGTGCGGGGCTGTAGACCGAGGGGGGGGGGGGGGCAAGGGCACAGTCTGGTGACTCCCCGCTTTCGATCGTAACCAACAGGGTGCGAGCCCCACGAAAAGAATTTGGATTGGAAAATGCACTGGTTACCCGACGGGGACCAATACATATTCCTCCGAAGTGGGACATCAGCAACAGCAACAACAACACCAACAACGACGACAACAACAATAACCAAACAACAACAGCAACAGCAACACCAACAACGACGAGGACGACAACAAGGACAATGACACCGGCAACGGCAACAACAGCAGCAGCAACAGCAACAGCTCGTTTTAAACCTGTTCGTTTGTTATACATTCGCGTGCCATTCAACACGCATATCCCAAATCTCCGTCTTCGATCGTACCCCGTTGGAGGTATATTTTCCTTACCTGCAAAGCATATTGCGTGCAGCCCCTGAGGCTGGGGAAGAGAGGACGGATGGAAGGAAGGGACAAGGGGGAAGGAGGAGGATGGAGCACGAGAGAGTAGCGAGTGGGAGGCCAGGGCCAAACAACACGTGGCAGAGCCAGACGGGTCGGGAAGGCGGGCCCAGGCGGCCAGGTCGAGCGGGCGGGTTGCTGAAGCGTGTTTTCTACATGAATCGCGAGGGAGTTTCAGGCGATAACGCGACCCCCGTACATCCTGAGGGCGACCATAGCGAAAGCGCGATTCATGATTGTCGAGGGCGCGGCGTTTGAATACGTGGTTCCGAGTCCCACGCGACAGCGCGATTCCATCATAAGTTATGGGGAAGTCCCGCGCGAGAGCGCGATTTCCCAATAACTTGTAAGCAAATGGCATGCGGGAGCCGTTGTTGTTGTTGTAACTCGGGGGCCATGAGACAAGTTGGACGTTCAAGATTTTCTTTGATAGAAAAGCCAGGGTGCAAGCACCAGGAGGGGCATTTCAATTGGAAAAAACATCGTGCGCCGAAAAGGAGAGATCCTCCATCCTTACTTGTCAGAAGTGAGGGTTCAACCATCACAACAAGAGCAGCAACAACAATAACAACAACAATCATTTCACCCCTTTTCGCTTCTACTGGCGCGCGCGGTTTGCATTATGTAGTATCCAACCCTCGATACCCGCCCAATGCGGCTTCGATCGCGCCCCCTTTCCGGGGGGGATGTATTTCTTGTCGGCCATCCAGTGCCGCGCGAGGAAGTCTCAAGCGAGAGCGCCGTTCCTGAGTTCGGGAGCCTTCTGGCCAGGCCAAGCCAGGGAGCTGCCCGAATACATATTACGAAATATCGAACGGGAACCATTGTCGCTGTGTTTGGGCCTCCACCAACTTGCCTGATTGTTTTAAAAATCTCGAGTGAGAGCGCCACTGTTGAGTTCGGGGGCCTCTTTGGCAAAGGCCTCTGCGAATACACTTTGGGGAATTATCGAACGAAAACCATTGTCGTCGTAGTTGGGCGTCCACCAGTTTGAAATCTCAAGCGAGAGCGCCGTTCCTGAGTTCGGGGGCCTTCTCGGCCAGGGGCTCTTGGAGTAAACCGTGCGGGGGTATCGAGCAGGAGCCTTTTGTCGTCGTGGCTGGGACTCCGCCAACTTGACTGAATTGCGAGGAAGTCTCGAGCGAGAGCGCTGTTCCTGAGTTCGGGGGCCTCTCTGGCCAGGGTGGCTCGGGGTAAACTGTGAGGAAGTAGCGTTTTCGTTGTAGCCGGGCATCCAAATGCACATTTTTACATTCAAGCCAACGCTCCTGCAGTAGCCTTGTTGTCAATGAAAATGTCGCTGACGTCGGGGCGAGAGCGCGCGGAACCGCTTCCGGAGATCAGCAATAACCAGTGCCTAGAAGTGAGAATTCAACATCCACAGCAACAACGACAATAACAGCAGCAGCAACAAGCATTTTAATAGTGTTCGCTCTTGTTTGCTCGCGTGCCAGTCAACACGTGCGTGAATCCCAAACCCTCGATACCCGTTTTCGTCTTCGTTTGTACCCCCTTGGGTGCGCATAGATCTACACACCTTACCTGCAAAGCGTATTTCGTGCAGCCCGTGAGGCAGGGGAAGAGAGGACGGATGGAAGGAAGGGACAAGGGGAAGGAGGAGGATGGAGTACGAGAGAGAATAGCAGGAGAGGGGGCCAGGAGCAGAAAGCACGTTGCAGATCGGCACGTGCTGATCGGTCGGGTAGACCCTAACGAGTGGGTTGGGAAGGTGGACCCAGGCGGCCAGATCGAGGAGGCGGGTTGCTGAAGCGTGCGTCTTGCATGGATCGCCACGAAGTTTCGGGCGATAGCGTGATCCCCGAATAAATCGTGAAGCAATTTTCAGCGACAGCGTAATTCCTGAGTGTCGAGGGCGTGGCGTCTGAATAAACTGCGATTGAGTCCCACGCGAGAGCACGATTTCTGCATAAAATGGGAGAAATCCCGCGCTCTCTGGGAATATTTGCTGAGTAGTGCCAGGCGGGAGCAGTTTTGTTTGTAAACTGGGGGCCAACAACACAAGTCTGATATTCCAAAATTCCCCTTTGAAATAACAGTGTGCGAGCCCCGGCAAGGGCACTTCAATTGAAACAGAGACTATGTGCCCTGGAACGGTAGGGACCTATAGTACTGATTCCTGATACGCGAGAACTCAACAGCAACAGCAACAACATTAACAACGACGACAAAGGCAACGGCAACGCCAACGGCAACAACAACAACAACCATAAGTTCAATATTGTTCGCTCTTATCTGCTCGCGGGCCACGTATATCCGAAACCTTCGATACCCGCCCTCTTCGTCTTCGATCGCACCCCCTTTGGGGTATATATCTTTCTTACCTGAAACGTGTATTGCGTGCAGCCCCTGAGGCTGGGGAAGAGAGGACGGATGGAAGGAAGGGAAAAGGGGGAAGGAGGAGGATGGAGCACGAGAGAGAGTAGCGAGTGGGAGGCCAAGGGCAAACAACACGTGGCAGAGACAGACGGGCAGATCGGGCGGGTAAGCCTTAACGGGCGGGTCGAGAAGGCGGGCCCACGCGGCCAGGTCGAGCAAGCGGGTTGCTGAAGCGTGCGTCTTGCATGAATCGCAAGGAAGTCCCGAACGATAGCGTGATTCCTGAGTGTCGAGGGCGCGGCGTCTGAATACATCGCGAGGAAATCCCCCGCGAGTGCGCGATTCTTGTGTGAATTGTGGGGACCTCCCGCGCGAGGAAGTATCCGGCGGGAACCGCTGTTGTTGTAAGCCAGGGCCCGGGGTACAGTTCGGTGACACCGCGTTTTCTTTTTTGGAACAACAGGGTGCGAGCCCCCGGAGAAGCTTTTTTGATTGAACAGAAACCGTGGTTACTTGGCAGGGGGGATCAACAACAGTTATTCTTTATAATGGAAGCCTCAGAAGCAGCAGCAGCACCACCACCACCAACAACACTTTTTTATGACTGTTCGTTCCTATATGCTCGCGTGCAGTTCAACGCGGATGTCCTATGCCCTCGGCGCCCGCCCTCTCCTTCTTCGATCGTGCTCCCTTTCGGGTATACCTTCTTTACCTACCAGGCGTATTTGGCGCAACCTGTATCACCGGGGGAAGGAAGGATGGGTGGAAAGGGGGAGGGGAAGGGTTGACCACGAGAGAGATCAGGAGAAGGGCGACGGTCATAAAACACGTGGCCAAGCCAGACGGGCTGATCAGTCGGGTAGACCCTAATGGGCGGGTCAGGAAGGCGGGCCCAGGCGGCCAGGTCGAACAGGCGGGTTGCTGAAGCGTGCGTCCTGCATGGGTCGCGAAGAAGTCTCCGGCGATAGCCCGATGCGATCGTGAGAAAAAGCCAAGGTGAGAGCATGATTCCTGGGTGTCGGGGGCGCGGCGTACGAATACTTTGCGAGGAGTCCCACGCGAGTGCGCGATTCCTGCATAAACTGTGCGGGAAATCTTGCGCGAGAGCGCGATATGGGAAAACAGTGTGAGGACGTATCAGGTGGGAGCCGCTGCTGTTGCAAACGAAGTGCATCAGCACAATATGAGCTCCAGGGTTTTCCCTTGATTGAAAAAAAACGGGTGGCATCTCCGGGAGGCGAACTCTTAATGGAGAACACACTGGGCACCGTATAGGGATCAACAGTAGTTATCTTGCATACATGAACACCAAACAATTTCAACTAGTTTAAAACTGTTCGCTCTCATCTGCTCGCGCGCCACTCATCACGCATAGTTATCACAAGCCTTCGGTACCAGCCTTCTTCGTTTCCGATCGTATTCCCCTGAGGGGGTCTTTTCCTTACCTGCCACGTTTCGTTGGCGCAGCCCTTAAACCAGGGGAAGGGAGGGAGAGAGCAGGGACGAGGCAACAGGAAAGCAGAAGGATGGAGCACGAGTGAGATCTTCAGGAGGGCAAGCATTAGAACCAGACGGGCGGACCGGGCGGGCGGATCCAAACGGGATCGTGAGCAAATCCGCTGCGAACGCGTGACAGTATAAACCGCGAGGAAAAACAATGCGAAAGCGCGACTCCTGGATACGTTGTCAAGAAATTTCGCGCGACGGCACAATCTTGAATATATTGTGAGAAGGTATCAGGCGTGAGCCGTCGTCGTTGTTGTTGTGGTGGTTGTTGGTTGTCGTCGGTTGTTGTTGTTGGTTGTTGGTGTTGTTACTGTGGCTGTTGTTGGTGGTGGGGGTGTTGTTGTTGAGCTGTCAATTCTGACGAATAACTATTGTTGCCCATCCCCCCCCCTGGTGCACATTGTATGTTCTCAATTGAAGTCTCTTTCCCCGGGCTCGCACCTTGTTTCCTATCAGGGAAAATAGTTTTGAGCGTCAAATTGCTCCCCCGGCCCCCGAGTTCCAACAATAAGGACAGCAACACAGCAACAACGGCTCCCGCTTGATATTTCCTCAGATGTGATTTCACATACGC
The DNA here is from genome assembly GCA_963575745.1 of Prorocentrum cordatum. Lineage (NCBI taxonomy): Eukaryota > Dinophyceae > Prorocentrales > Prorocentraceae > Prorocentrum > Prorocentrum cordatum. The sequence goes on along the minus strand of CAUYUJ010002803.1, from coordinate 126,829 downwards.
GCTCTCGCGCTGGACTTCCTCATATGTATGCAGGAATCGCACTCTCGCGTGGGAACTCCTCCGTATTTACTCAGGCGTCGCGCCTCCAACTCTTAGGAATCACGCTGTCGCCCTGGCCTTTCTCACGATTTACCTGGGAATCGCGCTATCGCTTGAGACTCCCTCGCGATTCATGCGAACGCTTCGGCGACCCGCCTGCTCGACCTGGCCGCCTGGGCCCGCCTCCCCGACCCGCCCGTCAGGGTCTACCCGCGCAATTTGCCCGTGCGGTTCTGCCACGTGTTTTCTGGTCCTAGCCCCCATCCTGCTACTCTCTCTCGTGCTCCATCCTTCTCCGTCCCCGTTCCATCCGTCCTCTCTGCCCCTGTTTCAGAGTCTGCGCCAACTGCACGCGGCAGGTAGGGCACGCGAGCAGGTGACAGCGAACAGTCTCAAAATGATTGGTGTTGTTGTAGTTGTAGTTCGGGGCCAACATCCCAATCTGTCTGCGAGCCCCAGGAGGAGCACTTCAATTGAAAAACAACCTACAATGGGCACCCAATGGGGAGACAACAATGATTCAATTTGTTGACCCTCACGCGCCATGCTTCTACATCCCATATGCATCCATCATGATGCCAGGCCCTCTTGGGTAAACTATTAAAAGAAAGCGGGGCGGTTTTCCCACACCCAGATTTCCCGTCCAAGTAGGTCGAGCCAACAGCACTCCCAAGGCACTTTCCAACTTCCAGCTGCACGGCACATAAAAAGGCAGTGCGTTTTCGAGAAGCGATGAGGATACGAAAAACAAAGAGTTCAAGCCGCAGGCGAAGAGTAATACATATATATATATACACCTATAGGACCGCCCTGCCGGCGATAAGGAGAGCGGCGGGGATTGAGATCAAATGCCCACCCTGACTGACCTCCAGTCTGTCACCTTGATCTTATCTCTCTCTTTCTCTGTCTGTCTCTCTCTCTGTCTCTCTCTCTCTCTGGCCCGCCCTCTCTCTCTCTCTCTCTCGTTCTCTCCCTCTCTATCAGAGTCTCTTCCCACCACAGTGATGATCGCCATGCAATGGCAGGCGCAGATACAAATTAATTGATAGATTCGGTTGGATGGATTGGATTGGGTGGGATCAGATGGGATTAGCTGGGTTAGATAAGATAAGATGTGTTGGATTGGACAGGATGGGTTGGATAAGAAAAGCTGGATTGGATAAGAAAGCCCGCCGCAGGCGCCGACAAAAATGAATTGATGGATTGGATTGGATGGGATAGGATGGGTTGGATAAGAAAAGATGGGTTGGATTGGAAGAAATGGATTGGATCAGATAAGATGGATTGGATTGGCCCGCTGCAGGCGCAGAAACAAATGAATTGATGGATTGGGTTGGGTGGATTGGATTGGGTGTGATAAGATAAGATGGGACAATATGGGTTGAATAAGATAAGATGTGTTGGATTGGACAAGATGGATTGGATCAGAAAAGCTGGATTGGATAAGAAAGCCCGCCGCAGGCGCCGACAAAAATGAATTGATGGATTGGGTTGGATGGATTGGATTGGATGGGATAGGATGGGTTGGATAAGAAAAGATGGGTTGGATTGGAAGAAATGGATTGGATCAGATAAGATGGATTGGATTGGCCCGCTGCAGGCGCAGAAACAAATGAATTGATGGATTGGGTTGGGTGGATTGGATTGGGTGTGATAAGATAAGATGGGACAATATGGGTTGAATAAGATAAGATGTGTTGGATTGGACAAGATGGATTGGATCAGAAAAGCTGGATTGGATAAGAAAGCCCGCCGCAGGCGCCGACAAAAATGAATTGATGGATTGGGTTGGATGGATTGGATTGGATGGGATAGGATGGGTTGGATAAGAAAAGATGGGTTGGATTGGAAGAAATGGATTGGATCAGATAAGATGGATTGGATTGGCCCGCTGCAGGCGCAGAAACAAATGAATTGATGGATTGGGTTGGGTGGATTGGATTGGGTGTGATAAGATAAGATGGGACAATATGGGTTGAATAAGATAAGATGGATTGGATTGGACAAGATGGATTGGATCAGATAAGATGGATTGGATAAGAAAGCCCGCCGCAGGCGCCGAAAACAGTAAATCATGAAATTAGCGAGATGCGTTAGCGCCGGGACGCCCGGGCCACCCGGGACACCGCCCGGCCCAACTGGGACACCTCGCGGCCACCAGCGGACGGGAAACGGACTTTCGATTTCTTGACACCTGGGACACCCGGGACACCGCCCGGCCCAGCTGGGACGCCTCCCGTCCACAGGCGGACGGAAACGGACTTTCGCTCCTACTTCGGCCTAGCTACATGATCACGCGCAGCTTCGCCTCGCCCGCACACACGACACGAAACCGAAACCGATTTCCAGGAGGGGGGTCTCCGTTTCATTCCGATCTCACCCCCCAACCTCCGATATATATATATATATATATATATATATACATAGATAAGAGCCCCAATCGAGAGGCAGTAGATTGGAGGAACATGCGCTAACGGACAATAGGGTCGAGCCCCAGTCGATGGGTAATCTCTAGGATCGCACACGGGCCCGAGCTTCAGGAGAGGTGCGACATAGAGGAACAGATGTCAAAATCCGGAAGAAGGGCGGCGAAGCCTATGGGGCGAATCCGTGGGGGGGAGCGAGTAGAACACAGAGATCCCAACACAGAAAGGTGCCTCTCGGGACCTTTGGGGGGCCTCACGGGGCCCCATCGGGGCGGGAGGCCCGGAAAGTGCTTCGCGAACGCGCATCCCAACAAAGAGAAATATGCCTTGGGGCCTCCTGGGAGGGGAGGGGCCGAAAAGCGCTCCCCGAACACAGATTCCAAACTAGAGGATGCCTCTTGGCGCCACCTTGGGGCGGGAGGGCCGAAACACGCTCCCCGAACACATCCCTGGATCGTCCTGGAGCCTCCGCAAGTAGCGGCAAGACTGCTCTGACGGATTTCCCGGTGTTGTCGAATTGCAAAGAAGTCTCAACCGAAACGGCCGTTCCGGCATCCGCGAGTAGAAGCAATTTGGTTCTGAAGGATTCCTTTGTGGTGCTAAGTTGCGGGGAAGTCTCAGACGAAACGGCCGTTCTGGCATAAGCAAGAAACGGCAAGACTGCTCTGAAGGATCCCCTTGTGGTGCTAAATTGCAAGGAAGTTTCAGGCGAGAGCTCCCTTCCTGAGTTTCGGGCACTCTCTGGCCAGGGCCTCTCGGAGCAAGTTGAGAGGAAGTTTCGCACGAGAGCGTTGTTGTTGTTGGGGGACCAGTTTGGGGGGGTAACCCGAAGCGCTCGAGCGTTAGCTTCGATCTCAAAGGAAATGCGGCCGGCGCCTTGGCGAGAGCGCCAGGGCACTTGTAGAGGGCCGACTACAATCATTGTCTCGTAAGTACCATTCAAAAACAAGCATTTTGAGATTGTCCGTTGTTATTATCTGCTCGCGCGCCACTCGATGCGTCGCCAACGCCACAGCAACAGATGCAGCAAATCACGGCGACGAGGGAGGAGACGACACGGCCACGCCACGACAGCGCGGCCGCCGTCCCCAGACCCCCGACGTCGTGATTCTGTTTATCGTGGCGTGGCCCCCCAGGAGCCTGGACCCCTTCCCAGGGACAGGCTTTTCATCCCGAGTCGCTTTTTGACAGCCCCGAGGCCTGGCGAGGGCCCCTGGAGGCCGAGGAGCATGAGAAACCTCCCGTTGTGAGTTTTGTCCTCGCAGCGCGAGGAGCTCTGGGTCTCCCGAGCGAGGAGGCCGACGCCGTCTTCAGGAGGGAAAGAAACACACAGACACAATGAATCGTCGAGTCCCAGGAAAATATGGGAAAATATGGGAAGTGGGGGGGAAAACAGAAACCCAGAAAATATAGGAAAATATGGGGAATAGTTTTATTTGTGTATATTTATTTGTGTGTCCTGGGGCCCCTTCAGAGGAGCTCTGGGTCTCCCGAGCGAGGAGGCCGACGCCGTCTTGCGCCCGCCCCGTCGCGGGGGGGGGCCCGCGGCTCGTCCTCTGCGGGGACCACTGCCAGCTGCCGCCCTCCACGCAGTCCCGGGAGGCCGCCTCCCCTCGGGTCGCGCCGCGCGGCGCGCGATGCCCCGCGAGGGGACCCTGGAGGAAAGGGGGGGAGGAGAATGGAGGGGGAGGGGGAGGAGGGAGGGGAGGAGGAGGGAGAGGAGGGAGGGGGGGGGAGGAGGGAGGGAGGGAGGGAAGGGAGGGAGGGAGGGAGGAGGGAGGGGAGGAGAACAAGCTAGGTGCGCTCGCGTCAGATCTGACGTCCTACCCCTCCCTTCCATCTCTTATCATGGCGTAGATCTTCTCTCGATTCGTACAGTCGGATGTCGCAGCGTGGCATATCACTACATGACATAGCATAGTGTTGAAGATCAATGCGTAGCATGACAGCATGGCGTGGCTTCTGCGACTCAAAAAATCAACGAATCGACACCGAAAGTGTAATCACGTCCGATGTTTCTTTTCGGTGGGGCATTTTCTAGATTTGGGAGCCGACCTGGAAGAACCGAAAGCCACGCCGTGGCATGGTACTGGAAATAGTGACGCCAGCGCTGCACCGGGAGCACGCTTCGGAATGAGTGGAAGCGCGGACAGGAGGCCAGCGTCTCAGCGGGAACAGCCGGTTGAGCAAAAACCCAGCGAAAACCCAGCTCCCGGGGTCGACGCACTGCGCAGAAGGGGGGTCGAACATCTTCCTGACGTCATTATGGGGGAGAGGAGGGTAGTATTCATATCGTGTAGTTGTGATGGAGGGAGGGGGATCAGGACGGAGGAGGGGCCCAGATCTCCAGCGATGTTTCTTGTTTCGGAGCGGGCGCGTTGCCTGGTTCTCGGCCCCCAGGGCCCGTCCTGGTCAGGATGGCTTGCGAGGGCCCGTTCTGGTCAGGACGGCTTGCCTCTGCCTCCGAGCGGGGTTCCATCGCGCGCTTCGCACGTCATTGGAAGGCGTGCGATTTGAATTTGCACGTATGCTTGTCTGTGTGTATACATATATATATATATATATATGTATAGAAGAAAATGTGTATTTATGTGTATGATCTGATGTGAAATGATACGCCTTATAGATTGATTATGCGCCTGGCCACAACCAGGCAAATTCTGGGAGTTTGCAAAAGTGTCACTTCTGGTTGACGTGATGAACTCCGGGTACCTTTCGGACCTGCCGGGGTCTGAAGCAGAACATTTGCCCGCTGAGGGAATCAGACAATGAAAGACCAAGGTCGTTTTGCCCGCCGGCCGAGGGGATGCGTGGCGGCCCAGGGGTGCCCTCAGTCCCTTTGGGGCTATGGGTAGCTTGACGCACCAGCCTGCCAGCCGAGGGGATGCGCTGCGACACCTGGCTTCGAATCTGAATGGTGAGGCGGGCCAGGGAAGCCCTGCCTGCCGGCCGAGGGGATGGGGCTGCGGCACAGGAGGTGCCCGCGGGGTCTCACCGTAGAAAGCCGTTGGCAGCACGGGGCGGCCAGCGCGAGCCCCGACCACGGAAGACCTGCCGTGGCGCCTGCGCCCAGGAGAACGTGGACTCGGCACAAGACAAGGCAGCCGCCCCCCTCAGAAGCCCCTTTCCCGAAAGCGCAGCCCCCTCAGAAAGTGATGTTTTCGCGGGCCCCAGGACCATCCGAAACGGATCTGGGATACAAAAATAGCCCCCCCAGGACGTTGAAGGTTTGGAGGTTTGGGCGGCCCCTTGCCATCCGCCCTCCTGTGACTTCTCCCGGCGAGTGGCTGCCCTTCATCGAAGGTTCCTCGCTCCGCATCCCTCTCTCATCTCTTCCTCTCTCCTCTCCGCTTCGTCCTTCTGCCTCCTCGAGGGGGAGGGAGGAGGAGGAGGAGGAGGAGAAGGAGGAGAAAAAGGAGGATGAGGAGGAAAGTGGAGGGGGAGGAGGGGGAGGAGGAGGAGGAGGAGGAGGAGGAGGAGGAGGAGGAAGAGGAGGAGGAGAAGGAGGAGGAGGAGGCGGAGGAGGAGGGAGGAGGAGAGGAGAAGGGAGGAGGAGGAGGGAGGACGACGAGGAGGAAGAGGAGGAGGAGGAGGAGGAGGAGGGAGGAGGAGGAGGAGGACGAGGAGGAGGGGGAGGAGGCCTCCTCATCTCGCCTTCACTTCTTCCTCCCTCGCCCCGCTCCCCGGCCTCACTGTGTCGAAGGCGGCCCCCATGATGGCCAACATCGATATATGTCCCAATGGATCCCCCTCTTGATTCACGCGCCCACCGAAATTGAATTCTTCCTCACCGAATTTCACTTGCTTCCCACCAAACTTGATTTGTTTTACGGCTGAACTGTTTCCGGCGCCTCCCGCGGGCACAGGAGCCTCCTCCTGCGGCTCCCCGGAAGGTCCCAGGCAGCTCGAGAGAACTCCCAGAAGTGCCCGAGATGGCTGCCAGACTGCCCAAGTGGCCTCCAAGATCCCCCGAGAGGTCCCCAAGAGCGCTCCAAGACGCCCAAAGATGGCCCCAAGACGGGCTCCAGGAGGTCAAGGTCGTCCCATCCCTTTGGGAACACGTGCACGTTTGGAGCAATCGCTTCTCTCACACACAGGCTGGGGTACGTCACCTCGGACACGTCCTCGGTGATACAAAATTGTGAGGTGGGCACTGCCACCCAAATAATAGGTACTTCACCGCCGACCAACCACATTGAGTCAAGTCCAGCAGTGATGACCAAAAACCATCACAGGCAGCGCCTCGAACATCATCAGAAGGTGATCGATGTCCTTGGCCCTGCCTCGACGGAAGGTAGGCGCACCTATCACAGACAGGTGGCCAGAACACCCTTGCGTGTCGCTTCCGTCGAGGTGGATGCACGTGAGGCAAGCGCAGTCGTCACAGACAACTGGCCAGAACACCCTTGCGGGTCGCTCACCCACATCCTGACCCTCTGGAGAGGCAAGCGCAGTCGTCCCCAGCGACTGGCCGGAACACCCTTTCAGGTCGCTCTCCTCAGGTCGGTAGGGCATACACAGTCGAAGAGCAGCCGATGCGTAGCAGTACCCACCAGCTCCAAATATTATCTATCCGAAAAGCAGTGTACACAGGCGGCCAACTTTTTGGAAACGCGAGCGCAGTCGTCCACGTTGGATCAATTGGCCAGTCCCTGAGGCCCCGTAGGGCATTCCGAAGGAGTGGCGTCCAGTATGAAATAGGTCAAGACAAGCTGGTGCATCAAAAGAAAGTATCCACCAGTGTCCAGCCAAGATTGAGGCAGTGCTGGCACACTCCACGGAAGGCAAGCGCAGACGTCCACACTGGATCATCTGGCCAGTCCCTGAGGCCCCGAGGGGCATTCCGTAGGAGCGGCTGTGGATGTGGTCACCGGTGCATCAGAAGAAAATACCCACCAGCTCCCACCGTAGAGATCCAATAAAGAAGTAAGCCACACCCTCCAGAAGGCAATCATAGGCGTCCACACTGGATCACCTGGCCAGCCCCTGAGGCCCCGTATGGCATTCTGGGAAGGTGGGCGGCAGGTGTGGTCGTTGTTGCATCAGAAGAAAGTACACACCAGCTTCCAACACGCATAATATTGAAGAATAGGATGGGTCCCAGACGCTATGAGGAAGGGCACATGGCCAAGATGAAGCTGTCGGGGTTCTTACCCATAGTCTTTTTCCTTTTTGCATTTGGTGCATGTACTGTTGCCGTCAGCGTCGACCTCAATGTGGTGACGTTTCGGCCTCTGGCTTTCAGTATGCACTCGAACTCGTTCAGCATGTACAGCAGGGGTCAGGCGATGCACTTTTGCCCGTCTCCCTTTTTGTCCAGAACATGCCTCACACACTTGATGCATTTGATTCGAGTCGATTTTGACCACTTGATGGGAGCAATGACGCGATGACCATGCTCCTCAGCAGTCCTGTTGTGCAAGATCCTCTTCTCCTCCGCGCGCAGCGCATGACTGCGCAAGCCATGGAGTGCAGCCTTCTCCTCTTGGGTCCACGTCGTAGCCGGAACTGCTGCCACAATAGGTACTGCCGCCTTTGGTCGATTGATTCGCGATGCAATTGCATTCACCGCGTGCCCAAAAATTGTATATATCAAGCTTGGGGTGTCAATCTTCGGTGCCTGCAAGACTGGCTTCGGTATATTACCCCACATCGGTATGGCCCCATTCCACCTGAGTGAAATACCACACCATCGCTGGGGACATCTGTTGAGGATAAATCCCCTCCTCAGCCTTCAGGCGTGCAAGTATCTTCGGAGTGAACTTCCACGGGTTGCCTCTTCTGTCAATCACATTCGGTACAACAGGGTCCCACTCATAGCCAGGGAAGGTGGATCTCGGCGACCACTCCAGAGGATTGGCTGTGAGGTTGGGGGCCTCTGGTGAACTCATCGTAGTCGGTGTCGGACTCGTCGTGGTCGGCGTGGTGGTCGAGGTGGTTGATGCCTGCCCTCCAGCCGCCTGCTTGCCTTTCAAACGTCTTCGTACCGTTGCCGTGCTTGGTGGCGTGCTTGACGTTCTCGTCCTTTGCGAAGTCGGGGTAGCATGTAGTTGCGAGCCTGCTGCTGTTGCCTCTTCTCCAAGATCCATTCCAAGGTGGGCCCAGGGGTCCTCTTCTTCTTGCTCGTGAAAAAGACCCCCCTCTTCTCCTCCAGGTTCCTCCGCTTGCAAGAGAGCCCGGGCCTGCTCAATCCTGCCACCCAGCGCTTCACGTCCTAGGGCTCTCAACTCCGCAGCACGTGCACACAAGATCTTCGCATCTGTAACCTGCAGTAGATAACCCAACTGTTGGTCGTGGAGATGTGGATGACATATTGGCGTCGGTCAGGCATGCCTTCTCGCAGCCTCGGCCGCTCCTTCGTCAGCAGCCTTGTTGCATTGCCAAATGGGAAGCGCCTCGCCTGTAACCTCCTCCTTCTTATGAGCCTTGATCTTCTGAGTAGCCAAGTGCTCAACTCCAGTTGCTTTGATGCCATGCTCGATTGCCTGCGAAAGGTCGCCGTGCGTCTTCGGTCTGATCTGTTCGCCTCGAAGACGGGTGGACATACATCGAACGCAGTATGCCGAATCCGTCAAATATACCTGCGGGCGCCATTCCCAGCTGATCCAGTGACGCAATGCCGCAACTTCAGCACGTTGTGCTCCCTGCGCAACAGATGTGAGCGGCATATTGATATTCATCACATGGGCTGGGCCATAATACAAAGCACATGCACTTCGGCGACAGCGCAAGCCACTTGCCTGTCCAGGGCATGCTCCGCCCCCCGCCACCACCATGAAGCCGCTCTCCGTGAGGATCCGCTCTGCCTGGTCACCGCGGCGCGGCGGTGGTGGCAGCGGAGGATCCTCAGGAAGCAACGCAACGCTAAATTCATCATATTCTAGTCTATCAAGCACAAGTCCGCACTGTCTGGTGCAAGTTGGAAGTGGCATTAAGAAATCCATCGTGTACATCTGGAGCAGCTCCTTTCTCTTTGCCCCCCACTTGGCACACATGAAAATGATGTGATCCATGTCCTCGGTTGCCGCCCAAAAAAGGCATATCCGATGATTCTCTTTGCCAGTGATATGCGCAAGCCTCGGCCCTGTGACCGCGGCACCATGTAGGTACGCTCTGAGGAAGGGGACCTCGGCCCGAGTGAGCTTCGGCAGAACAATATCTTTCTTGCCGTTGAGGATACTCCCCGGTACGAGAGGTCGTTGTGGCTTCCTTTCATCGTGCCTGTCGTCAGCGCTCTCCATCGCCGTCGACCTCTCAGCCTTTCTAAGGATCGTCGTGGCGATGTGGTAGTTGACTTGCGATAATCCTTGCATGTCCTTCCTCTCGGCCAGCTGTCTGTCATTCTTGAGGACGAACCTATGTAAGTCATCTCTCAAGGTATACAGCCACCAGCGTTGGGGTTGCCCAGTCATGGATATCGCCTGTCCCGCGTGCCCGGTGTACGTCTGATAGTTTTCTGTCCAAGTCCACCCCAATTGTTGCTGAAATGAGGCGACCAATCGGGCCACCCTGCACCGTTTTGCATGATGTATCTTGATATATTGCCCATGTCCGCTCGGCCATGCCAATCAGTCTCAGTGCACTCTTCGACGAGAACATGCGCCTGGCAATATGAAAAGGCTGGCCCAAAGAAACTTGGACTGGATCAGTAAGATGGCTTCCAATATCAACGCCATCGTGATCGCTGGGCTTCGCATGATAGGTCCCTCGGGCCAAATCGATCGGATGACGCATGCTCTAAACTTCCTGCCCACTTTCAAAGCCAGGCCTCGAAACGCCTGTCCAGGTGCAAGCCGAGGAAGAGCAGCAGCACTCATGATACGCTGCTTGCCTTGTATACCAACAGGAGCGGCCTGGGCTTTTCTCACAACTCTATGGGCACTCGGCCGAAATCTATCACGAAGAGTGGTGGGGCACGTGCCATGCGTACACAGCTCGCCACCTACCAAGACAAAACGCCTGGTGAGCTTGATATCATACTCGGGCATGACAGTGGCCATGCTCATCATCAGCTCCCTCTCGCTGGTGGTCGACATCGCGAAGAACTTTGTGTCGCGTGCGTACTGTGTGCCTGCGTACTCATCAAATTGGATAGATGCTTGCGTCGCCAAGGATACTTGTCGTCCGTGATCAGGTCCAGTTGCTCGGTAACTGCCGTCATCGACGAAAGTAGAAACAACAGCATTGGCGGCATCCTCCACAGCATATGGCCAGATACTCATGAGTGCCAGTGGATGGTGGGGAGCGACGACGTTGGCAGCATCCTCAACAGCACAAGACGAAAGACACATTTATGTCAGTGCCTTGTTGAAGGCTCCAGCTGCCTCCTTGAAGGCCCCTCTTCCATTATGGTGACAACGCTCTCGATGATTTCCACCTGCACGTCAAGTAACGGCAGGGAAGCTCGGGCGCATTGACGAATTTGAGCGGAGCACCCAAGGCTGACACAAGGCCATCACCAATATCAAACTCAAGCAGGTCGAAGAATTTCTCCCGGCCCCGCGATGTGCCAGAGAAGGGAGGGTTCGCGTGGCGTGCTTCTTCGATAGAGCCGACTCGTATGCCACTGTCTGGTAGTGGTATCCTGCGCGTGCTCCTGCAGCTCCGTGGTGAAGCCATCCTTCACGCCACCCTGCCATCTGGAGAAAGCGAGCTCCAGTGCTGGTAGTATACGCATACAGAGGGGATACGGTCGTCATGGGCCTGGTCTGATCAGCTTCTGCAACCCGAAGTTGGCCAGGGTCAACGTCTGCAGCATGGTCAGCATCAGCCTCCCTCCCGCTTCGGAAGACACGACGCTATGCCCACGGTAAGTACCTTGGGCCAGCCAATCAATTCGCCTTCGACTCCATTGAGCAGCATGGCAAACATGTCCATGATGTTGTCAGGAAGCACTCGTAGTTCTCCCACGCGCCATCCATCCAGTGCTGGAGCTCGATACATCCTCATCTTCTTGAACTCTTGTCGCAACATAGATGCCTCCAGGAGTGGGAGCTCGCACTCCACCGCCTTGAAGTACTTGCCACACTTGTCTCGGAAGGCGCTCCAGTCGCGCAGCTCCTGTTTGTTGTAGATTGGCCCCCATACCTGCTAGACGCGTTCAAGAACATCAGCCCTGGAGGCGAGCATCTTACCATCCGCTGCTCTGACTGCGCGCAGTGTCGCAGATTGCCTTTGCTTGAACCATGAGAAGAGCTCTCTCCCTCCTTCGTGCTTCAAGCTTCTGCGGAGTCGTCTTCGCCGCTCCTCGATGCGAGCTTTCATCCTGGTGGCTGGGAGCTCGTCCTGTTTTGCTTTGATACGTTCCTCCCAGCGTCGTAGGTCCGCATCTGCAGGGAGATGCTGCGCGAGGCCTTCACGCGGTAACTGAAGTACTCTGCTGACTTGAGGCCTCACCTTACCCCGCAATTTGTGACGTCTCAGGCGATCTGGGAGACCTCCTGCATCTTTGCCAACGAGGCAACGTAATTCAGCAAGCCGTCCCAAGATGCGCTCCAGTTTGCAAAAGCCAATCGTCGTTAAGCACTCTGGTGCGCCTTTGCGTACGTCTGCAGCAACACCCTCCTCGATCAGTTGCGGCGGTGCACTTCGGCCATGATTTCGATGACCGAAAGGGCCTGCAACCTCCAATCTTCTGTCAAGATAAGCCCCCGCAGTTTTACCAAGCGTCTCCCACGCCAAATCAGCATCAGACTGTCCAATAGCACGTTGGAAGACGTCTCCATGAGCATCGATCGCAACTACCCCAACTCGTGTTCCTCATCCTCGCTGGTCTTGGGGGCCGCCGAGACAGGATAAGGTAGGGGGACTCGTGCCTGCTCTCGCGCCTCTTTGAGGATATTCAATCTGAGTCCAAGCTGTAGTCCCAGGTGTTGCTTCATTCCAAGGTCTCTTCTCAGCTCGAACATCGTGAGAATATATTTGGCAAGGTCGTTGGCGATGATCATGTCAGGCCTCGTCACCGTGGGCCCAGCAGATGCACGACCCCAATTCGGGTTGTGGCTAGACGTCGGTTCCGTTCCATGGATAGCACCAACATCATGCCACTTGCCCGTATGACAAATAGCACTGAGTAAGCGATTGGTGTCAACCGTGGCGTTGGCGTCCAAGCAAATGACGATAGCCTGTTCGCCCAGCACAGCACAATCTTCAAAAACAATGTCCAGCATACGTGCGTTGCGCGCGCGGCAGAGTTGTGAGCCTCCAGCTTCATTGTAGAGGTCGACAACGTGGAGGGGCTTGTCGCCAAAAAGGAGAGCAGTACGCATCCACCTCGGTGTAGCGTATAACTCCCGTGCAGCACCTCACGCTCCGCCAGCTTCCAGCCCAATCGCACGTCCAGATCCCACCAGGGTGGCCACGCCTCCCTCCGTACATCTATTCAGAATGCCGTCCTGCCCTTTCTGCGGTGCAACTGGCAAGCCGGGAAATATATCAAACCCACATTGGTTCGCAGCTTTGGATGCAGCACGCTGCCTTGTTTTGCATGTGGCCAGCCAGGTTTCTTGCAAACAAGTGACACAAGCTTTGATATTGTCCAGCCTATCCTTGAAACTGGTCCACGAAGTGATGTTCACAGTCAGCATGGTGGCAATAGTGTTCGCCATCATATATCTGGGTCAACTGTCATATCATCGGTCTCGCTCTCCTTCAGGCGCATGGCTGCCTGGCGGAGCGGGGCATCATCTTGCGAACCTGCGGCGGTATACTGACTCAGAATAGAGAGACACAAGGCAATACCCTCGCTCTGTGCTGCCATCTTCGTCGTCAGCGCCATCGTATGAGCAGATATCGCACTGGTAACGACATCGCTGAAGAACTGCTTGGAGTCTGGACTGGGAGAACCCCCAGGTGCTGCTGCATGTTGGTCCGCGGGTTTGGCTACACCTCCAAGTCGCTGAGGTGCTGCCTGAGCTGGTGGAGGAGATAGGCGTGCTGCAATCGGTGATTTAGCCTGCATCTCCTGTGGCGTCGTCGTCGGCATTGTCGGCGTGTAACTGGGAAAACAGAGCTCCCTCATCGTCAATTTCGTTATGGAAAAATTGCATTCGTGGCCGTTACGTTTTCGACGGGGGGAAGGCGTGGGGGGGGCAGGCATTCTTTTGTTTCGGGAGAGTTGGCAGGAAAACACGCTGCACTGTACGGAAGCGTTCCGGGAGCACGCGGCAAGTGTGCCTTCTAGATTCAGGTATGCTTCTCCTCCTCCATCCCTCATCATGCTATTCCGCATCCTGCTGTGTCTGTTTTCTTGCTCCTGGGCCTCTTCCGTTCCGCCCTTGCCTCCCCCCTTCCCTCTTCATCTTCGTATTCCTCCATCCTCTTTTGTTCTCCCTATTTTCTCTTCGCCATCCCCCCCCCTCTGTTGGGTGGATGGAGATGAGCAATGGGGGAGACGGACAAGGAAGGAGGAGGAGGAAGACGACAACGACGACGAACCCGTAGAGCGCCGCCCAGGCGGAGTTGAGGGGCATGTCGTTGTCGCTCTACTCGAGGCCCGCGGAAGCGCGATGAGGAAGGAGGAAGAGCAGTAAGAAGAGTAAGGGGAGAAAGAAGAAGAGGGGCAAGGAGAAGCAGGACGACGGGGAACATGGAGAAAGGGATGTTCAGGGGGAGGGGAGGGGAAAGGAGAGGGGGGCGGCGAGGGAGGAGGCGGAAAAAGAGAATGAGGAAGGGGGAACGGGGGAGAAGGAGGAACGCGTGGAGAGGTAGGGGGAGGGGAGGACGGATGTAGGAGGAGAAGATACGGGAGGGGGGGAGGGGAGGAGGGCAAGAAGGAATACAAGGGCAGAGGAGACCGTGGGGATCTCCTCCGCGTTCCCAGCCCCCGCCTCCTCATATTTCAGGCTCGGCGAGGCGGGAGATGGGATTGGGCAAGCCAGTACATATAATAGTTGTGCGCACAAGATAGACAGGACACCTGGCATGGTGCGTGGAGAGAAGGAACATGAGTAGGCCGAAGAAGATACATAATGATTGAACCATGCTGCGTGCTTACGGATGCGAGTAAAACAATTAATTAGAGTACAAGCCGTCTAGAAGAATGCGTTATTCGTGTGCGGGATGGGCGTGAATACGCTTCAAAACTCTAGAGTACCAAGGCCCTGGGCAAGAGGAGGCAGATAGCAGCCACTGCAACGACATGCGCCAACGGTGGTGGTCTGAGTTCTATAGGATGCTTTCCTGAGGAGTGGGGTGAGGAGGGGAGCAGGAGGAGGAGGAGGAGGAGCAGGAGCAGGAGGAGGAAGAGGAGGAGGAAGAGGAGGAGGAGGAGAAGGAGGGCAAACTCGACGACGGTACGAATTCGTAGTGGCGCACGGCCCTCTCGGCACAGCGGCGGCGTCCTGTGCCCCTGGCCCATATTGACGGTCGGGCGGCGGCGACGAGAGGGGCGAGCCACATTCCCGAGGTGGCCAGTTGCAAAGAGATCACTTTGGGGTAGGGGTTTGCATTCTTGCCTTCTCCTCCTCCTCGTCCTCCGATTCGTCCTCTTTCCCTCCCATGGTTGCGCCTCCCCCTTCTTGTCCTCCTGCTGGTGCTGCTTCGCTTTGGCCTGCTCATCCTCCTTTGCCAGCTCCTCATGGTCCTCATTCCGCCTTCTCCTCCTCCTCATTATCCTCCTGCATCGCATCCGTCCTCCTTATCGCCATCCTGATCATTATCTTTTGTGTCCTTCTCGTGCTCCGCCTGCTGCTGTTCCTCTTCATCGTGTTCCTTATGTTCCTTCTCTCACATGTCCCTCATCACTGCAGTTGCTCCTATCTCATTGCGCCTCGTTTTGCCGGTTCTCATGATGCTCTGCCTCCTGCTTCTACCTCCTCCACTTCTCCGCCGATCGATTAAGAATCCTCTAGGCTAGATCGACAGCATTATTGTCGGATCGCCCTGTGGGCAAAAGCGGTTACGAGGAAGATGACGGCGGGGCAGCAGGATAATACGAAGAAGAGAAGGACGCGGAAATCTTTGGAGAAGGACGAGTGGGAGAGAGATGTGAGGGAGGAGAACGGATGAGGAAGAGATGAGGCGGATGAGGACGAGGATTAGGAGGAGGGAGTGAAGATTTTCTCGGCTGGGTTTTCAGGGCACGTGAAGGCTCTTCACCCTCAACTCGACTATAGTGGATGATTGGCTGCACCAACCTCGTGACCTAAGTGGGGAGTGATGTATAGCAATTGCCGGCTACCACCCCCTCCTCACACCGAATGCCGCTTTCGGATCCGACCGAATCCAGGCTGGAGAGGTGGGGGGGGGGCATCCCGTGCGGGCAGGTGAACGTCCTCAGGCACGGGCCCATGCCTTCAGATGTCCACCAAACGGTTGGAACACGATGGAAGGCATACCAACCGACAGCCCACGACTTCAGACAAGGTGGAAGGCGCACCGGGCGACAGCCCAAGATTTGTGTGCTTGTGTGTGTTTTGTTTACCCCGAGGGGTCAGGGCTGCCCCACGATTGTGACGCATAACGATTACGGAAAAGAGCGATACACATAGAATGTGTACCTCGCTTCTGCGCTTGCTCTCACCTATAGCAGAAACTATTGGTGCACATCGTATGTGTCCATCGCTTCTTCGCACGCACTCACCCATATTCGCGCTTCGAGGCTATCATCAGGTCTGCAGCGGGGGCCCAAAGGGAGGTTGATGATCGTCTTGCCTTGGCCTGCCTTCTGCCTTCTTCCATGCATCTCTAACAATTCACTGCTGATTTTTTGGGGAGCCCCTTCTGATCGCCCCGTTACGAGGCCAACATCGGAGGAGGATGAATGGAGGAGGTAAGAGCGCGGGAGGGGGGCGGGGGCCGCCAATTCCAACCATGTTGGAGGACGAAGAGGAGGCGAAGGACGGGGAGGGTCCTCACCCTCCTTGTCGCCATCCTCCCCCTCCCAATCGTCCCCGGTCTCCCTCTCCACCCGTGCGAGCAGAAGACCGATTCGGATGAGTTGGCCCGAAGGCGCTTCGAAGTGACTCACACTTGACGCCGACGCCGAAGTTGAGGTGCACAGGACAGGACAAGTGCCCACCCTGCAGGCTCGGTTTTCCCAAGAATGATGAGGAGGAGCTGGAGGCTCAGCAGCGCAGCCGCCACAGGAGGAGGTGCCAGAGGCACACGAGAAGGAGGAGCGGCTCCCTCTCCTCCCCCACCCCTCCCACCAGCGCGAAAGAGTAGACATCTCTGTACGGTGGCTGCCGCACCGACCATGGCTCTCGAAGGTGTCGGCGTCAGTCTTTGCTGCTCGTCGCTCTTCGCTCGTTGCTTGTCGGTGGCTCCCGGGCCGTGCAGATGCCGCCGAATCGCTGGATCCAAGGGGGGAGAAGGAGGAGTAGGAGGAGGACGAGGAGGAGGATCAGCAGAAGTAGGGAGCCGGCTCCCCCTCCTCGACGCGCCCGCCCCCTCCCAGGGAGGACGAGGTAGGCCCTGCTCTCAGACATGATTCTGCCCTTCTCGGTATGGCTCGGGAACGGCCCATGTGACAGGCTGGGCCGCTGGTGGTAAGCAGCGTGCGGCGTGCCACTAGTCGGCGTCGTTCCCAGACCCCCGACGTCGTGATTTTTCCAAAGCGTCGACCCCCAGAGGTCTGGACCCATTCCCCGGAACCAGTTTTTCATCCTGAGTCGTTGTTTGACGGTCCCAGGGCCCGTTGAGGGGCCGCGGAGGACGAAAATAATGAAAAACCGCCCGTCGTGATTTTTGTTACAACGCGAGGGGGGTCAGAGCTCGAATCCCGAGGAGCACGAGGAGGAGTTGGAGGCTCAGCAGCAGGAGAAGCCGCAGGCGCGGGAGGCCGAGGCTGGCGCGGCGCCGCGTCTCGCGAGCGGCGCCTCGGCCGGGTCAGCGCGATCCGGGGCGCCTCGGCCGGCGGCGGCGCCGCGCAGCATGGAGGCGGCCTCCTCCTCCTCCTCCTCTTCCTCCTCCTCATCGTCCTCCTCCTCCTCCTCCTCCTCCTCTTCCTCCTCCTCCTTTTCCTCCATTCCTTCTCCTTATAGATAACTCCTCCTCCTCCTCGTCCTCCTCCTCCTCCTTCTCCTCCATTCTTTCTCCTTATAGGTAACTCCTCCCTGTCGCACCCCGAGGCTAGTTTTGAGGGCGCGCCGGGCATTTCTCCTGAGGCTTCCTCACCATTCATGATTCTGAAGCTGAAAAAGTGGCAACAGCTTCACAGATGGAGGGTGGGTCGTTTTCAATATGTGGCCTACGATTTAGCGCCGCGCACACTCGTTGTCTAGAGGATTCAGGATTACGCGGGTGCAACAGTTATGTTGATTCGCGGTGTTGAAATGAAAAAAATAGTGTTATGCCGAGATTCCAGATCGCCAGAACGCAGCAGTCAGGTCGATACGTGGCGTTGAAATCCCGAGAACAATATTTTGGCATATTTCAGGATCTTTAAACGGTTGTCTTCCAACAGTGCAGTTCCCTCAATTGACATGAACCGTTGTAGGGGCCTATGAAGAGGGAGCTTGCAGGGAGGGTTAATTCCAACATCGTTGCTGTCTCTTGGGTTTACACTGGTCCTCCTCCTCCTCCTCCTCCTCCTCCTCCTCCTCTTTCCCCTCCCCCTAGACGTCGTGGTCCTCGACCTCCTCGATCTCTTCACCCTGGATTCACCCCCCTCCTTCCCGCTCCTCATCCTCCGCATCCTGCTCCTCCTCCTCCCCCATTTCATCCGTCCCCATCACCCCTCTTCGTCTTGGCCACCAAAATCGTCATCGTAAGTTTCTCCCCCTCCTTCTGTTCCAACCCCTCATGCTCCCCTTCCTCCCCTTCCTCCTCCAACTCCTCGTTCAACTCCTCTTCCTCCTCCTCCTTCTGCTCCTTCTTGTCCTCCTCCTCCGTAACCTCGTCCTCCTTCGCCTTCTCCTCCTCCTCACGCTCCTCCCCCTCCTCCTCTTCCTCCTCCTCCTTCTCCCATTTTTCCTCCTTCTCTTCCTCCTCCTCCCCCTCCACCTCCTCCTCCCCCTCCTGCTCCTTCTCGTCATCCTCCTCCTCCCCCTCCTCGGTGAGGCACCAGTGAATGCTCATGGTTCTTAGGTGTCAAAGGCTGCCGTCGGGATTTCTCTGTTCAGCTTCTGTACTTCGACGTCGCCGGCGTTCTTGAGCTCATTTATTGGAAGCATTCGGAGGTTTTGCAGGGATGCCCCCTTAGCGGCACAGACTTCATCCTTGGGATGCACCCGTTTACCGAAGATACTACCATGCATGGAGACGCCAAGAAGCGAGGTTGCATTCGAGCGTGCGCTGCTGATGTGAGGGTTGTGGTGTGGAGGCGGCGGGGATATTGTAGTGGCCTTCGGCCAGTGCCGCCGATCCGGGGCGCTCCGACTGATGTGATCCTTCTTCGCCCTCGTCCCTCCGCTCTTTTTCCCTCCCCTCCTCTCACTCAGCATTTATCCAGTGGCCGTCGGCCTATCCCGCCACCGTGCGTGGGTGGTGGGTCAGAGGCCTCATGGATGCTGGTTTGGATCTCGTGGTTGGCTGGGACTTCTGGGGGCCTCTTGGGCGCCTCTTGGGGCTTCTTGGGGGCCTCTTGGGCCTCTTGGGGCCACTAGAGGGCCTCTTGGGGGTCTCTTGGGAGCCTCTTGGGGCTTCTTGGGGGCCTCTTCTGCGCCCCTTGGGGCCTCTTGGAGGCCTCCTCGGAGCCTCTTGGTGCGGGAGGGGTGGTACTCGAGTTCGGAACCCCCTCGGAGGCCACGATCCTTGTGAGGGGTGTCAAAAAACGCATCCGCCGGAAACCCCCCCCCCCCCCCACCCCGCCTTCCCCGGCAGAGCCACCCCGGCAACCCCCCCAGAGGCTGAGGCTCAGCCTCGAGGCTGTAGCTGAGACTCCTTGAAACTCACACGCCGGATCGGCGGACTTTGCGTTAGCCCTTGTACTCGCGCGTGCCAAGAAGCTTGCGAATTTACGACTCGGAACGTCGAAGTGCGATGCTGTCCCTCTCGATGGTCCTCTCGAGTCGGCGTCGCCCTCCCTCCGCTCCATTCTCTTCGAAGCCGGTACTGATTGGGCTGCCTGTAGCATCGTCGGCAAGTTGATCTATTTAGGAGTCTGGCTCGTTCCCCCGGCGACCTCTTGGGGTCAATGGAGTGGACACGCCAGGAAGCGCCTGTCTAGAATTGTTGAGACTGCCAGCTCAGGAGCTCATGTTGAACGATGCATTGAGTTTTATGTGCAATTTGCCTTGCCTGTGCTCTCTTATGAAGTCCAACTGTTCTTTATGGCCCGGGCCATGGCAATGCGTGAGAGGATGTCTCTTGCTCGTATCATGCTCGCCCCGTGCACGATAGTCTCGCACCCGGAGCGGTTCGAACTCCAGTGCTGGGGGCTACCTCGTTTGCCCAGTATCTTCTCCATGAATGCGGCCGCGTCAATGCGGCTCTCGTTGGCAACACTCGACATGGAAGGCTCAGATCGCCCGCTTGCGGACGGCCTTGGACTCCCAGGGACCCGCAACGTTGTGGCAGTCTCCGCGGCACGCCCCCGAGCTTTGGCAGTCCGAGGCAATCGCTAGCACCCTTGAGTGGGCCTCGGGGGGTTTTCCTGCTCTGCTCGTCCTTCCTCCTTCGATTTCTCCGCCCGTCCTCGTTATCGCCTCTTCCAGTGCGCTCTGACCCAGGGCGGAGCGGTTACCATGCGTGTGTTTCGGGACCCCGAGATCCGAGAAGCGAGGGGGAGACCTCGGTGGGAGGAGGAGTTTAAGCTTTGCTTCTAGGCTGCCCTGTACCTGGCCCCCCCCCGCTCGCATCATCGTTCGTGTCCGTCGTCACTTCGCTCCTTCCTTCGACTAGGAAGGGACAGGATGCCACGATGGAGCTGCTGCGGTTGGCCCCCCCCCACCGCGTGGGCCCAGATTGCTCTCAGATCGTGGTTTGTGTGATGGGCCGCAGTGCGCAGGATGGCCCGACTTGAACCCCAGTGCATATTCGGGTGCGGTGCTCTGGATAACGTCAATCACTCTATATGTAGCTGCCGCAGGTTACAGAATGTCGCATCCATGGTTCTGCGCTCGTTTCTCCCATGGGGGCACTCTTTTCCTCCTGGTACTTCGACGCGGTTCCCTGGCATTTGCACCTGCGCGTACTCACATACATTTGTTTAGTGTCCCATCAGAGTTCGTTTCGATCGCCCCTTTTCTCAAACCGACCAGTTGACAGACGCCGTGAGGTTGGCCACACGTTTCTCATCGTGGAGGAGTCAGAAGCACATCTTGTGCCTAGCCTCCTTCGGTTCCATCGTGGAGCAGGGGTAGTGTGGCTGGGATCTGGACGTCCTTTTTCACGTTCCGTATCCTCCTCCTCCTCCTCCTCTTGCTCCTCCTCCTCCCCCCCCCCTTTCCCTCCTCCTCCAGCTACCATATGGGCATAGGAGATTGTCAGGGCAGCCAAAAACCTCACATAGACATTCCACAGCATGTTGGGGAAGAACTGCTTGGACAGAGGCCCGCATGGCAGCAACAGCATGGACGGCGTTACTGGCGCTCCCGATGACAGCACGAGAGGACCGATTGAACGAGATTTTCGAGGAAACGCAAAACTGCGATTGAGTGGTCGTGGCAGGAACCCAACGGCACTGTAGAGGTGAACGCTCAGAGCAGCGAGAAATCACCGACACTCGCTACATCGACGCAGGGTGGCATGGCGGCGTGCTGACCAACCGAAACAGGGGATTATCAGTAGCACTACAGGGGCGACTTCGAGGCGCACAGATACGGACCACACAGATTCCGCCACCAGCACTGAGCGGTAGAGGCCTTGCGGTGGACATAATCGACCACATCATCTAGAAGACGGACATAGGGTATTTCTTTCCACCGCAGTCGCGAACTGAAGAAAACAGGAAGACGTATTACGCGACAGTAGCGAGATTACATGCATGGGTGGATGAACGAGCACGGCAGCGACCAGCAGGAAATCTACTCTTCAAGGCAGGCGGTCTCAACGACGGCGTCGGCGAGCACATTGGGTACCACCATCGAGACCGACGCAATCGGTCCAGGACGATCCAGTGAACGACTACAGGGAGGATCAGGGCACCGATCACGACAGTACGCCGCCAGGCACACATTACTGTTGGTCAACACGACATCAACATGGCGGCCCTTTTTTTGTCGGCACACACACGGTGAACTGAGTCGATTTCGTAATGACCCCACGGGAGTATCCGGGCAACGTTATCAGCCAGGGACCACTACTGAGGATGAGCACGCGGTTTCAGCAGATACTTGATCGACATCGCAGAGACCACGTACCAGCACAGGCGTTGACAAGAATGACCATCGAACAACAGAGACGCAAGGCACGACAGACAGTGCGATTGGACGGGGATCCACTGGTGACGGCAGCGCG
Organism: Prorocentrum cordatum; assembly: GCA_963575745.1. Taxonomy (NCBI): domain Eukaryota; class Dinophyceae; order Prorocentrales; family Prorocentraceae; genus Prorocentrum; species Prorocentrum cordatum. The sequence continues at coordinate 105,023 of CAUYUJ010002803.1, read as the reverse complement.
CAATGGCGAGACGAGGAGCGATTTCATTTGAATCCTGGAAACACAGCTTGAGGACTACGACCCGACGCACAAGGGAATCGACCAGCTCTTCGAGGACCTTAACGAGATGATAGTAGAGGCGGCACAGCCAGTATACAGTAGCCAACCCAGACCCGCTCCAAAGCACGAAACACTGCGACGCCAGCGGATGGAACTACTCCGACAACGTCGCCACCGACGGGGACAGCCACGACGCGACGGGGGCGCGCTGCGCATCGACACACCAGACGGCAAGTGTGGGAATATAATCATACAGTATGCCCAGACAGAGACACACGAGCCGAACGCGATGGGCGACACGCAAGGCCCGCACACAGAGGAAGACCGTTTAGATCATAACGAGAAGCACTTGGAGCACTTGGAGACGAACGGGCGGCAGAACTATACGAGGCATGGAAATGCACGGCCCTCGCGCGCGTGGGAAGACCCGCGCGACTTATCGCAGGTGGCAGGTATGGGCCGCGAAAAAGGGACGGTTGGACCAGCATTGCAATATAAGTTACGCGACAGGAACTGCTAGATTTCTGGACACTACCAGGCGGACAGGGCGGCATGGACGGAACGGAGCAACAAAAACCGGAATTGACCCATAGACTTGTCTACGCGGAGCCAGCGGACTACGGCGAGAGCGAGCTGGAGGACACCATCAACCAGAACATGGAGCACATCTGCTGCAGCCTGAAAAAGGCGAAGCTACGACGAGCGGCGCCCACGACGGCAGCGCCCTCGGAGCTATGGAGACTGTTGCTCTGCGACTACGACAACGCGACACAACGACGGCAGGGGCTGGGCGAACTAGCAGAACCGACGCAACCAGCACACTTCCACGACGTATTCCGGACAGCGTCGGCAGCAGCTCGCACGAGCAACACCGGACCAATCAAGCGGCACCGAAGCGAAGCAACAGCAGCCAATAAGAACAATAAACCAGGGCCACCAGGCAAGAGGATCTATCACATCGTGGACCCGATCGGAAAGGCATACTACGCGGCGTGCATGCTAATACACCAGAAGTGCACACACAGACCAGGATCACGGCTTCATCAGGGAACGGAGGAGAGAAGGAGCTACACTAGCCATGGCGGTGACCGAGTACGGGGCACGCAAGACAGGACACAGTTTCATCGCGACCGTGAAGGACATGTCAAACGCGTTCGCCAGCGGGTCTTGGATCACAATGGAGGCGGCCAACAGCCAGATCATGCCAGAAGACGCGTGGGACTTGGGGGAGCAGAGATATCGACGGGCCACTTTCCGAATACAGTGCAGAAACAGCGAGGAGGGTGCATGTGTCAAACCACGCTGCGGCAGTCTCAAGGGCGGCCCGTGCATGGCACGTCACTTCGAGGCGAGTTCCGCGCCGCGCATCCAAAGCCGGGTCAAAGAATTGCAACGACAATTTGGATTGCGGCAGGCTACAGCATGGATGCGGCGAGCTATTCCAACCACCAGCGCACGTGGGTCGGGCAAAGTACGCGGACGACGTGCGCAATATCACACCGGGAGGTAAAACGGCAAATTCGACACACATGGCACAGCAAGCGAGAAGAGTCGACCTACACCTCAACGATCGATCGCGAGAGACTGGCACGCGCCAGAACCAGGACAAGCAGGAGAACATCGTCTACTTCCATGGTGCAGGCACCCGAAAGGCCCATCACCTACTCAAGCATGCCAAATATCATCGACGACAAGGACGCACGCTACCGGCGGCGAGATATTTGGGACCGCAGATCAGCCCGACGCAGGGCTACGCAGCGGAGCTTGCACAACAGATCAGGGCCATGAAGAAGAGCCACTACGAGCGCGGGACCTGCTGGCGCAAGGCTAACGCACCACACCGGCGGGAGCGAGCACTGCTGATCTGCAGAGTAATCCACGCGGGGCTGTCTTGCATCGAGCGCTACCTGCCGACGCCCAGCGAGCGCGACCAACTGCAGGGCGCGACGGGGGCGCCACTACGCACGGCCACGAGAGGAGACGCCACAACGCGGAGAGAGGACGGCAGCGCGCGGTCACTTCGCGCTTTCGAGATCTTCCGCTGCTGGCAAATACTGCCACCGACGGAGGATGCGCTGGGCACGGCGACTCGGATGGTTCATAGAGCTTCTCATGTACCCGAATGATCGCAGACAGCTCATCGTTGCCACGTTTGGATAGCTCGAATTCGAAACGACAGACAAAAAACGACGAAGGAGGCGAACTCACCAGCCACGCGAATCGACGGGCCGACCGGTTCCTCGAAGACATCAGATACGCACGCAGGGTTTCGGGGAGCTTTTTGTTTCAACACCTTGGGGGGCGCAGACGAAATCCGACTCGGTCGCCAATTCGCCTTAGAAGCCCGGGAACATCTACACCTACGAGGCGTTTGGGAGGTACGAGCGAACAATCTAACGGCAGCAGCCCTTCTTCGAGGAGTACTGGAGCGAACGGACGAACACCAGGAAGACGTAGCTCTACGAGACAACAGATGCTGGAAATGCGAACTAGAAGACCGTGAGGGAGAAGGTGGACAACTATTCGCAAGCAAGAAAGCACTGCGCAGCCACATCATCAAAACGCACCACATCCACAACCTCGCAGCCATCCTGGCAAGCAGCAACGAGTGCATCAATTGCAAGCAGATAGTTACATGCAGAGGCGCGACTGGGAAACATCTACCTAAGGGCATAGCGCGGGGAGCATGAAACAGGGACATGACAAATCATCCATATGCAGCGAAAGCGCATGCGCCGCAATGCCCGTTCTGTGGCCATTGCGTCATGGACAATGGCAGTTGCTTTCGGCACCTGTGCGCACATCCCCTGAGACCGATGTTGAAGCCAGCACGCGAGGCCACTCTTCGACCAGAGACCACAGGCGATGGCAGGCGCACTCGCGGAACAACGAGCACAGTGTCGCAGCCGACCGAGACGAGGACCGTAAGGAATGCCACCAGCGGGCTTAGGGAGGAAGAACCAGCAGGTGCTCGGCGCCAAGGCGAGACACAACATGACACAGGCGCGGGAGCAGGCATAACTGACAGAGTCGGCACTACAGACGTGGGAGGTCGCGACATCAGCGGACATCGCTGCGACGGGGCCAGCGGCAGGACACAAGGACTACGAGGGAGCGCAAGCCTTGCACCAGCGAGTGAAGCGCGGAGAGGAGGTCGACACAGGCAGCCTGGGATCGCCGCGCATCAGAGTCAGGGCGGAGGTCCGCGCGCAGAAAGAGGACGATAAGTACGACGGAAAGGTCATCATTGACGCCAACAACAACAACGATTAGGTCGCAGACACGGCGCTGGTGAACCGCGTCAAACGCAACAGGGGCAAGGAAACGAACGGCCAGCAGTGGCGCAACAGGGGCGAACCGAGTGCCGGCGCGGCGGGAAGTAGTGGGCAGCAGGGGCCAGCCCAGTGCAGCCTTGGACGAAAATGCAATTGGATTGAACCGGGTGCGGGGTGGACATGTTCCGACGGCGGTGCCACGAGTGTTCCAGAATAGCGCCAGATGTCGAGAATTAGTTCAGAGAGGCAGGCAGCCTCAGAGTTTCATTAACACGGCCACGCCCGAACTTTTCTATTTCAGGGGCTTTCTGTTCCTGAATGCTTCCTGGTGCACCGTCCGCTCCCGCCCCGCGAAGAACACCGAAGGGGGCGAACTCAGGGTGAAGGTCGAGGGCAGCAGGCAAGTGAGCGTCCGCGTGGGTGGGCGCCGCCCCGCCCGCAACGCCCCCTTGCGCGGGGGAGAGACGATGCGGGAAGGGCCCAAGCGTCACATGACAACAGCTCCCCCAGTCGTGAAGTGAACACAGCTTGGCTGAGCAGAGCGGAACGCTTCCAATTCACTTTCGAGTAGGCGTCACCCCCCGAACTCGGCCCCAGAGCTCGACCGATCGATTGATCCTCCTCCTCTTCCTCCACCTCCTCCTCTTCCTCCTCCAGTTGTTCCTTCCCCCTTCCTCGCATCCGCCTCTCTGATCATCCTCATACCCTCCCTCCTCCTACTCCTCCTCGTCCGCCTCCTCCTCCTCCTCCTCCACTTCCTCCTCCTCCTCCTCTCCTCTCCTCCTCCTCCTCTGCTCTTCCTCCTCCTCCTCCTCCTCCTCGTTCTCCTCCTCCTCCTCCTTCTCTTCCTCCTCTCTCCTCCTCCTCCTCCTCCTCCTCCTCCTCCCCTCCTCCTCCTCCTCCTCCTCCTCCTCCTCCTCCCCCTCCTCCCCCCCCTCCTCCTCCTGATATCCTCATCCTCATCATCCGCCTCCTCCCCGTCCTCGCCGAGCCTCCCCGCCCCTCGGCGTGAAGGCGGCCCCGCGCCCCGGCCGCCCGCAGCGCGCTTTGCCGCGCGAGGGCGCGCAGGCGTCCGCGGCGCGGTCGCTGTTCTCCGAAGGCCGCTGCGCGTCGTCGTGTCGTACTCGTCCTCGTCCTCGTCTTCGCCCTCGTCCTCGTCCTCGTTTTCGTCCCCGTCCTCGTCTCCGTCTTCGTCCTCGTCCTCGGCCTCGTGCTCGGCCTCGTCCTCGTGCTCGGCCTCTGCCGCGGCCTCGTCCTCGCCCTCGTCATCCTCATTCTCGTCGGCCGTCGTGTGATCATCCTCGGTCGTCGGTCGCCGCGGGACGTCGTCGCCGCCATCGGCGGCGCCGTCGGGATCTCCTCGACTGATCGCCGTCGCCTTCTGCCGTCGTCGTCGGTCGTCTGTCGTTCGCCGTCGGCGGCGCGCTGTCGCCGTCGTCGTCGTCGTCGCGGCTCGGCGAGGACGGGGAGGAGGCGGAGGACGAGGATGAGGATATGAGGAGGAGGAAGAGGAGGAGGAGGAGGAGGAGGAGGAGCAGGAGGAGGAGCAGGAGGAGGAGGGAGGAGGGAGGAGGAGGAGGGGGAGGAGGGGGGGGGAGGGGGGTGGGGGATGAGGAGGAGGGAGGGGAGGAGGAGCAAAGGGAGGAGGAGAGGAGGAGCAAAGGGGAGGAGGAGGAGGAGGAGGAGGAGGAGGAGGCTCGAGGGTCGAGGGGCAAACCTGCGGCAGTCTGTTTGTTTCTGCACGGTGTGCCTCCGCTGTCCCTTCTGGGGGCCCCCTGGAGGTCTCCGCAGGCGGCCGTCGCGCCGTCGTCGTCGTCGTCCTCCCCCACATTCTCCTGCTCCTGCTGCTCTTGGGAGGAGGAGGAGGAGGAGGAGGAGGAGGAGGAGGAGGAGGAGGAGGAGGAGGAGGAGGGAGGAGGAGGGGGGAGAAGGAGGAGGAGGAGGAGGAGGAGGAGGAGGAGGAAGAGGAGGAAGAGGAGGAGGAGGAAGACGCCACGATCATCCGATCCAGGTCCGCGCAATGTGGAGGAAAAGGATGAGGACGACGATGGCGAGGAGGGAGGGCAAGGACGACGTACGGAGTGGCAGGAGAGTTGGAGCAGGGAGAAAGCGGGAGGAAGATGGGAGGAAGACGGGAGGAGGGGGCAGTCGAGGACACGCGGGGGGCTGCATGGGACCGAGGACGACGCTACAGAAGACAACGAGGGGGGCGAGAACGAGGAGGACGACGAAGAGGGCTCCTCCCCCTCCCTCGAACATCGGCCCCCAGACCTGTCATGGGGCGCGTCCTGGCCAGAGACCTTCGAGGCGGATCCAGCCGTGGCGAAGAGGACGCCCCAGGACACGCGAGGAAAAAAGCACGTTCACGCACAAGTCATTGAATCGCGTCGACCATCGGGGGAAATAAGAGGCCCGAGCCCTTGAACGTCCAGAAGCCTCAATCGTCGAGCTTCGATTCCTGACCCTCAACGCCCGATCTTCGATCCTCGAACCTCGGTCCTCGACCCCAGAGCCTCGAGCCGAGAGTGGCCGCCAGGCTGGTCGGATCGTCGCTGTCCTCGTCGCCAGCATCGGCGTCATCATCATCAGCATCAGCATCAGCATCAGCATCAGCATCAGCATCAGCATCAGCATCATCATCATCATCATCATCATCATCATCATCATCATCATCATCATCATCATCATCATCAGCATCAGCATCAGCATCAGCATCATCATCAACATCAACATCAATATCATCATCATCATCAGCAGCAGCAGCAGCAGCATCATCATCATCATCATCATCATCATCATCATCATCGACGCCGCCGGTGTCGTCGTGCCTCGCCTCCTCCTCCTCCTCCTCCTCCTCCTCCTCCTCCTCCTCCTCCTCCTCATCCTCTCCCTCCTCCCCCTCCTCCGCCTTTACCTCCTCTTCCTCCAGATCCTATACAACATAAACGGCGTCACGGGCCTCAGCCGGGGGGGGGGGCCATGTCGCCCCCACCCCATCTGTACTTAAGTGTTGGCCCCGAGGGCCAGCGGATCATGTTCAACGATCCGGGGGGGGTCAGTAGGCCCTCTGGGGACATCCGCGATGGCCCGAGAGAACGGCAAGAAAACGCCAAGACGATCCAATGTGGCTACAGAGCCTCCCAGATGGCCCCAATATTACCCGACGAAGCGACTAAGACAGCAAGAGCGGCTCCAACAGGGCCCGCCACAGAGCTTGCACACTTTCGAGGTTCTGCCAGCCCACGACAGCCCAAAAGGCACCCCAGACCTGCCCAAGACGCCACGGTGCTCCCCAAAACAGCCCAAGACGCCCCCAACACGGCCCAAAAAGGCCCCCACAGCAGCCCAAGATTGGGAAGGCTACGAGGCCCAAGATGGGAGAAGGCCACGCGGCCCAAACGTCCCCTAGCGAGCCCCACGACAGCCCTCAAACACTCCAGGAAAAGCCCCTAGCAGACCCCTACACTCCAAACAGCCCGCCTCTCATTCAAGGTCCACGCACACGTGCCCTGGGCTGTCCGAACGTCTCCACTGACTGCCCCACTGCTCCCGAGTGCAGACTCCACGCGTCCGTGGGGCTCCGTGCAGTTTTCGGGAGTTCCTGGAATAACCACTTGTTTTTCCCAGAGGGCACCAAGAGCACCTCGGAGGAGTCTCAGGCGCCCCAAGAGGCTCACTGGAGGAGTCTCACGCGCCCCAAGAGGCTCCCTGGAGGAGACTAGAACGTACCAAGCCCGTCCCGTCTACACAGTAGAGCTAGGACCCGAGGACACCCGCGGACAACCGTTTGTCTTGTTTCCTCCTCCTCCTCCTCCTCCTCCTCCTCCTCCCTCCTCCTCCTCCTCCCTCCTCCTCTGGCTGCCGCCGACGCCGTCTGCTTCAATTTCGGCGAGACTGTCGGGCGCATCAGGCGCACCCCCGCCGCCCGAGACGCACTTGCCGCCGCGCGGGCTCCAGCCGCGGGATCGAAACCTCCTGCGTACGCTCGTTTCCTCCTCCCTCCTCCGCCCTCCTCCTCCTCCTCCTCCGCCCCCACCTCCTGCATACCTCCTGCTCCTCCTCCCCCTGAATACCTCCTCCCCCTCCTCCTCGTGCCAAGAAAGGAGAGGACAGAGGCGGGCCAGCAGGCAGAAGCAGGGGGCGAGACTGCACGTCCGATCCACACAGACTCCAACATCGTTGATGAACCTTGGGTTTCCACCGGACTTCCTCCTCCTCCTCCTCCTCCTCCTCCTCCTCCTCCTCCTCGTCGTCTTCCTCCTCTTCCTCCTCCCTCTCCTCCTCCTCCTCCTCCTCCTCCTCCTCCTCCTCCTCCTCCTCCTCCATTCCTCCTCCTTGTAGAGAACTCCTCCCCGTCGCACCCCGAAGCCAGTCGAAACGGCAGGCCGAGCGTTCCGCTTGAGAGGTCCTCACCAATTATGACCCTGAAGCTGAATTAATAATGACAACAGTTTCACAGATGAAGGGCGGGTGTTTTTCAATATGTGGCTCTCGCTTGAGGGTCGCACACAATCGTTGTTTTATTGGTGCAATAATTTCACGGATTGAGGGCGGGTGGTTTTCAAAATGCGGCCCTCGTTTCATCGTTGCGCACACTCGTTCTAAAAATGTGGAAGGGCTTCACGGATTGGGGGCGGGTGGTTTTCAAAACGTGGTTCTCGCCTTAGCGCCGCGCACGTTCGTTTCTTTTTGTAAAAAAAGGCAAGAGCTTCACAGATGGAGGGAAGGTGGTTTTCCAAATTCGGCTATCGCTTGAGCGCCGCGCTCTCGGTTTCGATGTAGCGCCGCGTACATTCATGTCAACAATCTACAATAGTTCAACGGGTTGAAGGCGGGTGTTGTTCGAGATGTGGTTATCGCCCTAGCGCCGCGCACGTTTGTTTTAGAAATGTGTAGGAGTTCCACGGGCTGTCAGGGCGTAACAGTTATGTTGGTTCCCGGCGTTGAAGTTCCAGGGAGGTATGTTGGCACGATTCAGGATCGCCAGGACGTAACGGTCAGGTTCATTCGTGGCGTTGAAGTCCTGGGAATGGAGTTTTTTGGCACGTTTCAGGATGTTCACACGGTTGTCCCCAAGAGGGGCAGTTCTTCCAGTGGAGATGACCACTTTTTTACAGAGGGGTACGAGGAGAGTTCTTGGTGGGAGCGTGTATTCCAACATCGTTGATGAACCTTGGGTTTACACCAGACTTCCTCCTCCTCCTCCTCCTCCTCCTCCTCCTCCTCCTCCTCCTCCTCTTCCATCCGACCCCCCCCCCCTTGCCTCTAGCCCCCCTCTTCCTGCCTCCTCCTCCCACCCCTCGCGCGCCCCCCCCTTCCTCCAGCCCCATCACGGCCAGAGGCGCCCGCCACTGGCCGCGCGGCGGCGCAGGCGACCGCGGCCCCTTCGCCCGCGGCGGCGCGCGGCTTCCCGTCGCGGCGGCCGCCCTCGGCGCTGCCGCGCTCTCGGCGGCGACCGGAGTCGGACGGCACTGCGTTCCTTTGGAAGCCTTCAGAAGGGCGTCAAATGCGTCGAAAGTTCGTTCATCCTCCCTCCTCCTCCTCCTCCTCCGCCTCCTCCTCCTCCGCCTCCTCCTTCTCTTCCTCCTGCTCATCCTCCTCCTTCTCCTGGTCCTCCTCCTCCTCCTCCTCCTCCTCCTCCTCCTCCTCATCATCATCATCATCATCATCATCATCATCATCATCATCATCATCATCATCATCTTCATCATCCTCCTCCTGCTCCTCCTCCTCCTCTTTCTCTTCCTCCTCATCATCATCATCATCATCATCGTCCTCCTCCTCAAATCCTCCTACTCCTCCTCGAGTCCTCCTCCTCCTCCTCAAGTCCTCCTCCTCCTCAAGTCCTCTCCCTCCTCCCTTTCTCCTCCTCCTCCTCCTGCTCCTCCTCCTCCTCCTTCTCCTTCTCCTCCTCCTCTTCCTCCTCCTCCTGCTCCTCCTCCTCATCCTCATCCTCTTCCCAGATACCCCAGGCCAGCTAGTAAGACCCCCCCTTTTCCAGCGAAGCGATAACGCAGCCAGCACCCCGAAGCGTGATCCTGGCACTGTGAGGAGGAGGAGGAGGAGGAGGCGGAGGAGGAGGAGGAGGAGGAGAAGCAGGACCAGGAGGAGCAGGAGCAGGAGGAGCAGGAGCAGGAGGAGCAGGAAGGAGGGGGAGATCCCAGGACTCGCGCTCCGACCATCAACCCTCGCTATAGATGTCGGTCGCTGGGGTATAAGTAATATGTTGTTGCGGGCTGGTGCGGTGCTCAAGATATCGTTCGGCGAAACCCTCCCTCGCGAATTGTTGATTTTCGCTTCGGTGCTAAGGATAATACAAGGGGCTTCTTAATGGCTTCCCTGGGCTCCCTCCTCCTCCTCCTCCTCCTCCTCCTCCTCCTCCTCTTCCTCCTCCTCCTCCTCATCCCAGACACCTCCTCCTCTTTGCCTCGCGGGCGTTGAGACGGAGGCCAGTGCAAAGGGGGTATCAGCCAGAACGCCGGGTCTTGCAGGATCCTGCGAAGCCAGGGTTGCATTGTCACGGGCTTGCGCGCAGGATCTTGCAGGATCGTGCGGGATCTTGCAGGATCTTGCGCAAAGCCCGACTGACCCGGGTTTGGATTGACCAGGGTCAGTTGGTCTCCGAGTCCGGCCCGGCCTTTTTTACCCCCCCTCCTCTTCGCAAGCCGTGGACCTTCGTCGAACACTCGTTATTCCTCCTTCTCGGCGCAGCCCTGGAGATGATGAGTCGTGGTGGTCATAACAGCAGCATGCAACAGGGGACAAGGAGAAAGTGATGGAGGCACTCCTGGCCTTCACGAACACCTTCAAATCGACCCCGCCGACCCAGAAGTCATGTACAGGTGGGAAAGTCTGTCGTCGGGAGGTGCTGGCTGCGCAAGGGGGCCGACATATGCTGACCCTACCGCTGCAACCACTCTCTCGGTAAGCACGCTACATTAAGATGCTGGCCAGTCAACACATGCGGTTGCCTGGAACCCACCTCTAACATCAAAGGCCTCTGTCATGGCAGAGTCCAAACCAGGAAGGCCATATGTACCTATACGACCACCCTTCGGGTGATCAGGAGGTTGTGGGGGAGGGGGTGAGAGGGGGGTGGACCAACATCTGACTCAATCGATCTCACTATCGACCTCACTCAACCGGGCACCACGGGACATCACGTGACACTTGTTGATCTCACTATCGATCTCACTATCGATCTCACTCAACAGGACACCACGGGATCACACGATCGGTCTCACTATCGATCTCACTATCGATCTCACTCAACGGGACACCACGGGACACCTGTCGATCTCACTATCGATCTCACTATCGATGCCACTTTTTTGGACACCACGGGACACCTCGGGGCACCACATCGGTCTCAGTATCGATCTCAATTTCGATCTCACTATCGATCTCACTCAACAGGACACCACGGGACACCTGTCGATCTCAATATCGATCTCATTATCGATCTCACTTCTTGGGACACCACGGGACACCTGGGGGCACCACATCGATCTCAGTATCGATCTCACTATCGATCTCACGCTCGGAAAGAGCGCGTTCTCTGGTCGCTTGGAGGGGGGGGGTGAAACCAGACTCCCCCCCACCCCACCTTGGACGGAGGGGGGGGGTTCGAACCCCCCCCCCTCCTCTGCGTCCCCTCTCCTCGGGCCGGCGCTTGTCTCGGCGGCGGCTGGCGACGGCGGCGGCGACGACGATTTCCATTTCTGGGCTGGCGCCGGCGCCTGCGGCGGCGGGCGGCGGTGGCGGGGAGCGTCGACGAGGACGACGGTGGTTGGTGGTGGTGGTGGTGGTGGTGGTGGTGGTGGTGGTGGTGGTGGTGGTGGTGGTGGTGGTGGTGGTGGTGGTGGTGTGTGGTGGTGTGGTGGTGGTGGTGGTGGTGTGTGGGGTGGTGGTGGTGGTGGTGGTGGTGGGTGGGTGGTGGTGTGGTGGTGGTGGTGTGGTGTGTGGTGGTGGTGGTGGTGGTGGTGGTGGTGGTTGGTGGTGGTGGTGGTGGTGGTTGTGGTGGTGGTGGTGGTGGTGGTGGTGGTGGTGGTGGTGGTGGTGGTGTGGTGGTGGTGGTGGTGGTGGTGGTGATGGTGGTGGTGGTGGTGATGGTGGTGTGGTGGTTTGTGGTGGTGGTGGTGGTGGTGGTGGGTTGTGCTGCTGGTAGTGGTGGTGGTTGTGGCGGTGGTGGTGTGTGTGGTAGATTGTGGTGGTGAAGGTAGTGGTGGTGGGTTTGTGGTGGTGGTAGTGGTGGTGATTGTGAGTTGTGGTGATGGTTGTGGTGGTGGTGGCTGTGGTGGTGGTGGTGGTGGTTGTGTGGTGCTGTTGGTGGTGGTGGTGGTGGTGGTGGGTTGAGGCGGTGGTGGTGGTAGTGGTGGTGGTGGTGGTAGTGGTGGTAAGTGTCGATGCGTCCCCGCGTCGCCGGCGCTGCTGGCCGCCGCCAGCGCCCGCGCCGGCGCGAGGGGGGGGGGGGTGAAACCAACCCCCCGGCGCCAAGGGTGGGGAAGGGGGGGGGTTGAACCCCCCCCTCCCCCCACCCCTCCCGCTTGGGCTGTCTCTGGTCATCGTCGCTGCGTCCCCGCCGTGGGCGCTGCTGGCGGCCGCCAGCGCTGGCACCAGCGCCGGGGGGGGGGTTTGACCCCCCCCCACCCCCCTTAGGGAGGGGGGGGGCGGTGTTTCGGGAGGGGGGGTTTGGGGGGGGAGGGGAGTCCTTCTGGTTTTGATCGACGGCGACGAGTGTTGAGGAGGGGGGGCCCACCCCACTGTTCGAAACGCGTCGCCGAATGTTCCCCAGACAAGCGCCCGTGAATCGCGTTCTTTCCACGATCGATCTCACTCAACGGGGCTACACGGGACACCACGGGACACCGCGGGACACCGCGAGCCCTCGCCGGACGGACGGACGGACGAACGGCCTGGCGGGGGAGAACCATTTGTCTTGACTTCGCCCTAGAAGCGGCGGACACCACAGGACACCAAGGGACACACCGGGACACCGCGAGCCACCGCCAGACGGGCGGGGGGGGAGAATCATTTGTCTTGGCTTCGCCCTTGCAACGGCGGGCACCACGGGACACCACGGGACACCACGGGACACCACGGGACACCGCGGGACACGGCGGGCCACCGCGCCCACGCAGCTTCGCCTCGCCCGCACGCGCGACACGAACGAAACGAAACGATTTCCCGGTTGGGGGTCTCTGTTCCATTGCCAGCTCGCCCCCCAACCTTCAATGGATACGCAACGGCACTCGGAAGCTACCTTCACGCTGGATGCTACACTCAACTTGCGGGCCTTCTCCCAGACAGGACTTCACCTCGGGAACCTCCCACAAGGATGTAACACACGTGCATGTACCAAAGTCAGGAAAGGCGAAACAACAAGGCACCTGAGCTGTCCTGGCATGAAAGTAAAGCGACAGGGCAAGACAAACTTCCGCAATTGAAGTGGTCACGTCCTGAAAAGCATTCGCCGATACCAGTGAGAGACACCATGGCCATTCCAACGAACGACGTGGCGTGCGCCCTCTGACCGTAAATGGGTGCAAAGACTTGCGTTGTGGCAGCACTAGAAAACCTTGCGTTGACATGCCAGGCTCTCCTCCTTCTCCGCATCCTCCGCCTCCTCCTCCTCCTTTATCCGCCTCTTCCTCCTCCTGCATACCTCCCTTCCAATTCCTCCTCCTCCTCCTCTTCCTCCTCTTCCTCCTCCGTCTCCCCCCAGAAGCCTCCTACTCCTCCTCCTCCTCCTCCTCCTCCTCCTCCTCCTCTTCGTCCTCCTCCTCCTCCTGCCTCCTCCCAGCTACCTCCTCCTCCTCCCCATGCTCCTCCTCTCCCTCCTTCTTTACAGGAAGGCCGCCCCGCGCCTTCTCGGTGGTTCGAAAATGAGGCCATGAGGGGTATCAAGAGCAGCGGGGGGGGGGAGATTCGATGTTTTCGGGCCTCATCGTCGGCTCCCAGCGGCTTCCCCAACCTCGGGATGCCTGCTAGCGGCTGCGCCTCACCGAGAGCGTTTCGGGGTTGTCCAGATCGTTCCGAACGGCCACCAGGGAACCGAGCTATGACACGAAAACCAGCAGGGGGATGGATCAGGGAGGATGCATCCACCCCCGATCGCCCATTCATCGCACGGTCCACCCCGCCCGGCAGCGTGCGTGCTCGCTATCGCAAGGAGGGTTGGAGCCTTACGGGCCTGATGGATGGGGCCCTTGGAGATGGGGCCCCAGGGCACAGAGACTTCGGACAGTGTAAGTTCAGCTCGGGGGCCCATCCTATCCGTAGGGCCCCACCCTCAGGGCCCACCTTTGAACCGCAGAACTGCGGCCCCGCGCTGCGGCGCCCGCGACGGCGGCGGCGGCGTCGTTGCCGTCGGTGGCGTCGTCGCCGTCGGTGGCAGCGTCGTCACAAGGGTCCCCCCTCCTCGTTCTCATCTTACCACTCCCCCATCCCCCATTCCTGCCCCTTCTCCTCCCTTCGCCCTCTCCACCCCCTCCTCCGCCCCGTCTCCCCCCGCTCAAGGTCCTTTTTCCCGCCTGGCCCATCTTCCTCTTTGGACCTCCCTCCCCCCCATCCTTTTCACATGCAGTGGACCCTCGTCGAAAACGCGTTCCTCATCCTCCTCATCCTCCTCCTCCGCCTCCTCCTCCTCCTCCTCCTAATGTCCTCCTCCTGCTCATCCCAGATACCTCCTAACGTCCCCCTCCTCCTCCTGCTCCTCTTGGATACCTCCTCCTCCTCGTCCTCCTCCTCCTCCTCGTCCTCCTCCTCCTACTCCTCCTTCTCCTCCTCCTCCTTCTCCTCCTCCTCCTCCTCCTCTCCTCCTCCTCCTCCTCCTCCTCCTCCTCCTCCTCCTCCTCCTCCTCCTCCTCCTCCTCCCCCCTCCGCAGGGGTACGTTGTCGTATCCTGGCACCGGCGCTACCTCCAGCGGAGGGCACACTGTCAGGGAACTGGCCCAAGTTGGCGGAGACAAGCAGGCCGCCGTTGTTTTACTTGGTGGAGGGTTCGACTCCCTCTCATGACGTTTGTTTATTTCAGGTCAGGTGTGGCACATGTTTGCCCTTCCTGGGTCCGCGTAGCCGGCCCGCAGGATCAGGGTCGGCGCAGCGGGGTCCGCTGAATCAGGAACTGCGTCGTCTCCAGAGGCGAGGATTTCGATTCCTCGCAGCACCACCGGAGCGGCACACCGCTTCAAGAAAGGCGGCCGCGAGTGGGCCAGGCGACTTGCCCTTGTCCCGCTCCGTCGCACTTATTTGCCTAAGTGCTCCCTTCGGGGATGCGACTTCTGTTGTCGCTCATGCACAGTTCCCACAGTTTCTCCTCCTCCTCCTCCTCCTCCTCCTCCTCCTCCTCCTCCTCCTCCTCCTCCTCCTCCTCCTCCTCCTCCCCCCTACAGGCAGCATGGGCCCCCTCCCCCCCCGCCCTGGCCTCGGGCCACCGCGCCCCCCATCGGGGGCCGCCGCCCTCCGACTCCGGCGGCTCCCGCGCCGCGAGGGGGCACAGGCCCCGGCGGGGCGCGCGGGCGCGCCAGCGGGCGCGGCCGCTGGCGGCCGCCGAGGGCGACGAGCACGCGCGGGCGGTGTCCGCGTGGCTGGAGAGGCTCGGCCCTCGGCCCGGCCGGCCCGCCGCCTTCCGTGCCCGTCGGTGCCTCGCGGCCCTCCGGCGTCCTCCGTGCTCCGCCCCGCGTGCTCCGCCGCCGTCGTCCCTCGCGGCGCCTTCCACGGCCCGGGCGCCGAGCTAGCAAGAGGGCGCCCTCGAGGGCGCGAAGGTCTTCGCGCTTCGCGGTTCGGTTCCGATTCCTCCTCGTCCGCCCCTCCTCCCCTGGGGGGCCGGTGCGAGGGCGCGAAGTCGGGCGCCCTCGTGATGTAGGCCCTTGACAGGCCAGGCGCTGCAAGGAGGACCGCTCTGGGCTCGGAAGGGCCTCGGGTGTTCGGGCCGTTCCTTCGACCTGCGCCGCGGGGCCGGCTCGCGGCCCACAGGCCCGCCGTGGCCAGGGGAGCCTTTTCGCTCCGCACTGTGCGTTCCCCATGATAGCACGAGGGCTGTGCGCCGCTCGGGGGCGGGGCGGCCCATGGCCCCCCCCCCTCACCAAAAGAGACCACAGCAGAAGGCAAAGCCTCGGCCTCCCTCCTGCCCCGACCTCCCCCCCCCAAGGCGTTCCGTTTAGCATGGGGAAACGCATCCAGAAGGAAACGGGTCCTGGACCTTGAGGCCTTCCCCTCCTGCTCCTCCTCCTCCTCCTTCTCCTCCTCCTCCTCCTCCTCCTCCTCCTCCTCCTCCTCCTCCTCCTCCTCCTCCTCCTCCTCCTCCTCCTCCTCCTCCTCCTCCTCGCTTCCTGAATCGTTCCCTGACGGTCCTGCGGCCCGCGGAGGGCCCCGCGAGCCCGCATACGGGGAAAAACCTCGGCCTCCTCCCTGCAGCGTGCGACACGCCGGCGTCCACCCGGCAATGCTGCGACCAGGTGTTGATTGTTACGTCCGTTGGTTTGATCGTTAAGTCTGTGTGTCTTCGCTTTCCGCGCCCCTCCTCGTCCTTCCTCCCCCCCCGCTCCCTGCTCCCTCGACCACCCAGCTGCGGCCCGATGGTACCTCGTTGTCCTTTCGTTGCTGGCGTTGACCCTGCAGGGTAATCCACAGGTGCCGCCGCAGCCACTGCTTGCCGCCCGGCGTGGCTTGGCACTTCGCCGCC
Source organism: Prorocentrum cordatum (assembly GCA_963575745.1). Taxonomy (NCBI): domain Eukaryota; class Dinophyceae; order Prorocentrales; family Prorocentraceae; genus Prorocentrum; species Prorocentrum cordatum. The sequence goes on along the minus strand of CAUYUJ010002803.1, from coordinate 89,024 downwards.
CGAGGCCTTGGGAACCCGCGGGCCCCTTGATACAAAAAACAGCAGCAACAACAACAACACGAACCAAAACAAAAACAACAACAAAAACAAAAAACAACAAAAACAAACAACAAAAAAAAACAACAACAAACAACGGCGCCCGCTTCCCTCGGGGCCCGTGCCCCCCAGGGCGCTCCGTGCCCCGCCTCGTCCTGGCCGTTCCCCTCTGGCCTCGCCCCGCCCCGCCCCGCCCCGTCGTCGGTGGGTGCCCTTTGGGCCCGCGCGCTCCCGGCCGCCGGCGGTCGAGAGGGCGGCGGTCGAGGGCGCCAGCGGCCCGCGGCGAGGAGGAGGAGGAGGAGGAGGAGGAGGTGGAGGGGGAGGAGGAGGAGGAGGAGGAGGGGGAGGAGGAGGAGGAGGAGGAGGAGGAGGGGGAGGAGGAGGGGGAGGGGGAGGAGGAGGAGGAGGAGGAGGAGGAGGGCGAGGGAGGTCGGGAGGCTCGTCGCTGTCTTCGGCCTCCGCCCCGTCGGCGCCGCGTCAGCACCGTTGGCCCTCGTCGTCGCCGCTGTCGTGGTCCTCGCCCTCGTTGTCGTCCCGGGTCCTGCCGCTCGTCGCCTGCCTTCCCCTCGTCTCCGGTGCTGTGCCGGCGGTCGTGCTCTTCGTACGCACCATCTCGTGCCTCCTGCACCCTCCCATCCACCCCTGTTTCGTCATTCGTGTCGCCCGCGTCCTCTGACCTCGTCGCGCGTCAGATTCGCTCACCTCCTTGACTTCTTCGTGTTCCTCTTCCGTCGGCCTGATCATGTGATACCCGATTCCGCCTCATCTTCCCAATCATATGCCTCCCTACCCGTGCTGCTGTTCCTGCTTCTACTCCCACAGTATCCCACCTGCCCCTCTGCCGCCGTCCTGCTCATTTTCCTTCTTCTCTTCCCGCCCCTCCCCCTTTATCCTGGTGTTCTGATCTCCTTCACATTATCCTCATTATCCTCTTCCTGGTTCATCGTGGGCTACGACATCTGCCCCTGGACGAAGAGCGTATTCAACGAGGGTCGCGTTCGCGTGGTCACCAGCCAGGCCACCTCCGCAGAGGGCGTCCTGGAGGACATGCGGGCGGAGACGCACCTGCTGCTCCTTCATCGTTCACCTCGTCCTCTTCGTCGTCAATCGGCTCCTCGTCCTCCTCCTCCGCCTCGTCGTCGCCCGATTTCCTGATGCAAGAACCATCATCGCCAACATCATCAGCATCATATCCTCTTATCCTCCCTCCTCTGCCTCCAAATCCTCCTCCTCCTCATGCTCCTCCTCCTCCTCCTCCTCCTCCTCCTCCTCTTTTCATGCTGCACGGGTTCTGATCGGACCATGATCGTGGCGCCTTCCGCCTCCTCCTCCTCCTCCTCCTCCGCGAGGTCCTCCGCGAGGTCCTCGTCGAGGTCCTCGTCTAGTGTGGTGTCTTCCGCAGTCCCCCATGCTCTCTGCTGCACGGAAGACGCGCCGAGGCGGGCCTGGGCGGCTTGGAGGGGAGGCCGGGAGGAGCAGCAACGGCAGGAGGCGTTTTCGAGGAGGAGCAGGAGGAGGAGGAGGGGGAGGAGGAGGACCGAGGAAGAGAAGCCCGAGGAAGAGCCCGAGGAGGAGGAGGAGGAGGAGGAGAAGCAGGAGGGGCAGGCGGGGAGGAAGAGAAGGGGGAAGAAAAGGACGGCCTGCGAGGAGAATGGGTCGGCCCATGGGGAGCAGGCGGCCGGCAGCAGGAGCAGTGGCAGGAGGACCACGAGGAGATGCGCGAAGAGGAGCCTGGGGAGGATGAGGAGGATGCAGGGTGGGCCCGATGAGGAGAAGGAAGGAGGAGGAGGAGGCCCGAAAAGCGCGAGGAGCAGCAGCAGTAGCAGCAGTAGCAGCAGCGGCTGCCCCAGGATGAGGACGAGGAGGGGGGAAAGGAATGGGGGACACAGCGCAGGAGAGACAGTGAGGAGGTCCAGGAGGAGGGATGAGGAGCCTCAGCAGGAGGATAGCGACGACGATGACTGGGGCAACGACGACTTCAGCGGCGGCGACTACGATGGCGACGAGAGCCGAGGATGAGGACGGCGAGACGACGACGACGACCACCAGCACCACCTCCACCTCCACCTCCACCTCCACCTCCACCTCCACCTCCACCACCACGACCACGACCACGACCACGACCACGACCACGACCACGACCACGACCACGACCACGACCACGACCACGACCACGGCGGCGACAACGACGTCGACGGCGAGAGCCGAGGACATACGGGCGGAGGCCGACCTGCTGCCCGAGGGGCGCCCCTCCAGTGGCTCCAAGGCCCCGACGACCACGCTGCTCGTGTGCCCGCACGTGGCGGAGCTCGGGGCTGGCGGAACCCACAGGGGGTGTGTGAGCTCTCGCATCCGCTCACCACCCGTCCCTCACGCCTCCTCGCGTGTCCCGCATAATCGGATGTTCCTTCCTCCTCGGACCGCCGCTCCTACTTCCCTTCCTGTTCCTGTTTCTCCTACTCTTCTTCCTCTGGAGCCTCTTCCTCCAATCTCTTCCTCATTCTTTTCCTCCTCCTCCTCCTCCTCCTCGCCATCCTCATCCTCGCCATCCTTGCTCCGCCTCCTCCACCTCATCCGTTCCTCCTCCTCTTCTTCCTCCTCCCTCTCTTCCTCCCCCTCCTCCTCCTCTTCATCCGCATCCGCATCCTCATCCTCATTATCATCAGCAGCATCATCATGAGTATCAGCATCATCAACATCAACATCCTCAGCATCATCTCGTCATAATCCTCATGAGCATCATCATCATCATAATAATCATCATCATCATCATCATCATCATCATCATCAGCATCAGCATCATCATCATCATCATCATCATCATCATCATCATCATCATCATCATCATCATCATCATCATCAACATCATCATCATCATCATCATCATCATCATCGTTACAATCATCATCATTATCCTAATCGCAGTCATCACCATCATACTCATCATCATCCTCCTCCTCATCACCATCACCAGCAGCATCATCAGCATCATCATCAGAGTCATCATCATCCGTCGGCCAGCCCAGAGGATCATCACGGGCACGTGGCAGCAGGCGCAGGCGCAGGGCGAGCTGCTGGAGCTCCACGTGGCAGGCATCAGCCAGCGCGCCCGGGCCCCCATCGCTCGGAGCCGCAGGCCCCGTCCCAGAGCGGCAGGGGTATCGGACGCCACAGCTCCTGCGACCACGCCGTGACTTCCGGCACTCGGAGGCTTGTGCCCCGCCCCCCGGGCGGTAAGGGCACTGGTCCGCGAGGGACAGGGCCCGGACCCCGGGCAGCGGCCCACGGCTGGACACCCCGCTTGGGAGAGATTGCGCGTTGCCCACTCCTGGCCCAGCAGGCTGGCCCCATCGACGCCCCACTTCTGGCGCCTTGGGTGGAGTTGACTTGAGTTGATCCGCACATACCAGCTGAAGTCCGAAGCGCTCCCTGGCGCGACCGAGGGCAGGAGGGAGGAATGCTGCCCCTCCAGGCTGTCCCATACCATGCGCGCGTCGGCGCTGAGCTGCTGAGCCAGCGCGGCGGAGGAGTTGGAGAGCCCCGAGGCCTGGCCACCTGCAGCTGAGAGACGACGCGCTTGACCGTCCTTCAGCGGCAGGGGGACCGGCACGCCCCCATCCCCGCCCACCGCTGCAACCAGGGGCAACGATAGGGGGGATAGGCATGGGGGGGGCGCATCGACCCCGAATCGCCCACTGATCGCAGGTAGGCGTCTGCTAGCTCCAACCTGCCAGGGAGGTCCGGACTGCACCGTCGGGGGCCCATCGCCGATCGATCGGCGATGTATCCTTTACTCGAGGTCGATGATTCCCCCTCTATGCCTATCCCCCTCCATCGTTGCCCATCATGCGAGCGCCCAGTGATCGCGCAGACAGCGGGCGCGTTCCTGCAGGCGGTGCCGCGGGCCTTCCAGTGCACCCCGCAGCCGCTGCCCCTGACGACCAGGATCGTGCAGGGCGAGGCGAGGACCACCTGCCGAGGCCCCCGCTGGCACGTGTGCTCGTGAGAGATGCGCACGCCACACGCGCGATGCCGGGGGGGGGGGGGGGCACGCGCATCCCGTCGGCGCTGCTCGCGCGCCGATGAGCCCGGCGCTGGTCTCGCACCGCGGCTGGCAGTCCGCGCCGAGGCCCCCAGAGTTCACCGCGGGCGTGGGCATCTTGCAGGAGGTCGTTTGTGCCAGTCGCGCGGCGCGCGGGGCCCTCCGATGGTGGGCGAGTCGCCCCGTGGCCCAGACGCCGGCGGCCGCGGGACGCGGCGCTGTGGGAGGCGGTCCGAAAGAGGCAGCGCTCGAGGCCTGGCAGCTGACCCTGGCTGTGCATGCCTCTTCGCCCTCCTCCTCTCCGCCTCGTTGTCCTCGTGCCTGCCAGTCCATTCGGTCAGCCTCGCCGCGCGCGTCCGTATATCCCCAGGTAGGCAGGCCTCTGCAGCGCAGGCCCCAGTCCGTACGTGGTTCGGTGCGCCCCCAAGGCGAACGCAGGGAGTCCATTGGGATTCGGTCCTCGATGTCTTGGCCAACGCTCCTCGTGACGTTGGGCGGCGGCGAGGACGCGGGCGGAGGGGTGGGTCACCTCTGCGAGGCTCCGCCGCGGCTCCGCCATACCAATGCGACGTACCTCGTAGGTTGTCCGTGCCAGCTGGATTCTTCAAAGCAACGGTTTACTTGGACAGCCCTCGACTCGAGTGGGCTCTGACGCCAGCCTGGGGTCAGCATTTAGACCCTTTCGTTCCCCTCGCGCTCGATGGTGGCACGGTCGACCCTTCAGCGCACAGCGTTTGCTTATCAGGTTCACCGCGCGTTGCACGCTCAGATTCGCAAAGGCAAGAAAAACACAAACAATGCGCTATAGCATTTCCCACACGAACGAATGGCCGCAGAGTTCACCGGTTCGGCTGTTCGGTGATCGAGCGGTGGTTGTGGATTCTATTGAGGCGGTGTGCGTCTTCCTCCGCATCCTCCTGTTCCGCCTGCACAGTGTCGTCGGATGGTTCGTTCTACCCATACCGATGAGCTGTTAGGACCGTTCCCTGACCCTACTAGCATGGCTTTGCTTCAACGCAGCATCACGCATCTTGTGTACCCTCGCGTGCGCCTTACGTAAGCGGAGACCGTCAGGCACGCTGTGTTGTTTCGGAGCCTGTCTCCGCAGCCTTGGCCGCTTTCCCCCTCCTTCTCATCACCATCGCCGCCACTGATCAGCATCGCCATCTTTAATCCACATGAATTTCCTGGGGTCCGCATGATCCTCCTCGCCCTCCTCTTGTTGTTCCTGCTTCTCCCTTTGCTCGCGCGTCTCCCCCTACCACCCCTCTTCCCCAACGAATGGGAATGGCAAGCCTCGCTGTTCCCATGGTCGTGGCCAGCGTGAGGAGTGGAAGGACTTTGACGCGTTCGATATATTCCACGCCGAGGAGCTGAAGCGGGGCAGCCTCCTTCAGGAAGAGAAAGGGCTGAAGCTCGTGGCGTTCCACCCGAGGTGCTTCCCAGCTGGCAGGGAGAACAGGGGGAGGGGAGCGGGAACGGGCAGAAGGAGAGGGAAACAATAACGAGGGAGAGAGAGGAGGGAGAAGAACGAAGGTTGTGGGCAAGGCGGAGGGAGAGGAAGGGAAACAAGAAACAGAGAACGAGGGATGATGCGAAGAGGGAGCGGCGTAAACGTATACATCTATGTTTACAGTACATGGATGTATGTATATAAATATACTCTTTAGAACTAACCGGTTGTGTCTCGCCTCACTCGCTTCATCCTCCCTCGTCGTCGCAACCGTCTCGTCTATAGCTTTGTGCTCAGAGTGGCCTCGGGGGAGCCGACACCATACGCCTTTCTGGTGCTCCTCCCGAGGACTGAGGGAGCCCCCGTAACCCTCAGGGCTTGCGGGGGCCGATTCCGGCCTCGTCCGCCCTCGGCGTGGTGGCGACACCTCGCGCGGGCCTCCTCCAGGCGGGATGGCGGCCGGAGGAGGAGGCGCTGGCGGGCCCCCTGGCCTCGGCGGCTTCGCGGCGCTGCCCGTGGGCGTGGGCGCGGCGCTCGGCGCGGTGCCGAAGGGCGCGCGGCGCGCGGCGCCCAAGGGCCGCGGAGGAGGCCGAGGCGGCCGCGGCCGAGGCAAGGCTGGAGGGGCGCCCCCGCCCACGCCTAAGGGTAAAAAGGCTGCGGGGGCCCCTCGGCCGCGGCCTGCAGGCGGAGGCAGGGCCAAGGCGGGCGCAGGTGCGGGCGCTGGGGGCGGCGCAGTTCCAGCAGCCGTCGCGCCCCCGCTCGAAGGGCCGCCTGCTGGGCCGCTTGGTGCCGGAACAGGGCCTGCGGCCGCGTCGGCCGTGGTCCCCGCGGCGGCGGGGGCCCCGCCAGGGCCCGCCGCGTTCGCCGGTGTCTTCGGGGTCGGCTTCGGGCCGCCAGGAGGCGGCGGCGCCGCAGGAGGCGGCGGGCTCATCCCGCCCGCGTTCGGAGGTGGCGCGGCCGCGGGCCCTGGAGGCGCCCCCTTCGTGCCTGGAGGGGCCCCCCCAGGGGCTGGGGTCGGCCTCGGCCCGTGCGCGGCCGGAGGTGCAGGCTGCGGGCCCGCCGCCGCCCCCGCCGTGGTGCCCGCAGGGGGTGGCGGCCTCGTGGGCGGCTTCGGGCTCGGAGGCTGGGGCGCGCCCGCCGCCGCGGGCTGGGGCGGCGCGCCTGGGTTCGACGTCGCAGCGGTCCCAGGTGGCGCTGGACCTTGGATCCATGGTCCCTCGGCGCCTCTCGCCCACCAGGGCATGGGGCTCATGCCAGGGACGCACTTGGAGGGGGTGCTTCTCGACAGTGCATCCAGCGCAGTGGGTACAGCGGTGTTCATGGTCCAGAGTGCGTGGCCAGGCGACGGGAGCAGCTGCTACGTCGAGGGCGTCTTCAAGGGCACGAGCGCCGCGCAGTTGGCGCCCATGCTGGCTGGGTCCTTCGGCGCCGTCGGCGGCTCGGTCATCCACCTGTGCTCGCAGCCGTCCGCGCAGTGCTCGCGTGTCAATCAGTGGCCTGGTCGTGCCGTACTCCACATCGAGATGTACAGGATGCGCGACGGGCGGAGCCTCACGGAGCCGTGGATACAGGGTGTTCAGCAGCACGCAGCAGGAGGAGGCCCGCCCGCAGGAGGAGGCCAGGCTGCTCCCCCCGCCGCCGCTGGGGTCGCTGCAGGAGCCGACGGTCAGTCTGGAGTTGGACCGACGCACGCGGAGCTTCAGGCCAAGGTTGATGAGCTGAATGGGCGGCTCCACAGGCGGCGGACGGTGGGTCAGTCGCTGGCCTCGCTTGCCAAGGCAGCTCTGGCCGGGAAGCGGCCTCGCAAGAACAAGAAGGGCGACCGGGACTGCAGCGAGTCAAGTTTTGACGACGCCTCACGTCGATGCAGGCCGCCGGATAGAGACCCTCTCGCGGGAGCAGCCAGGAGCCCTCCTGGCCAGCGGGATGGAGGTCATCAGCCGCTATCTGGCGCGACGTGGAGGGGCGGCCGACTCAGAGAGCCTGGACACGATGGGCGCGCAGGTCGTCCGCTACATCACCAGCGCGTGGCACGGGCACCACCCCCAGAGCGTGATGGGGGCGAGGAACGTGAGGGAGCTTCGCACCATCGAGGAGCGCCTCGACGCGATGCTTCGGGGAGAACTCGATCACCTCGGCGACTTGCCGATGCAGAGGATGAAGGCGATCGAGCAGGCGACGAAGGACGGGCACTGGCAGGTGGCGCAGAACCTCGAGTTGCGCGACGATCTCGGAGCGGGCCTGACGCAGTCGGCGGAGCTCGCGGCGAGCAAGCACAAGAAGCTCCACGGCCTGCAGGAGAGCGCCGCGAAGGCCCGCAGGACGGGCGCCGCTGGCTAGGGGCGGGGCCGAGGGGAGGGCGAGCGGCCCGCGCTCTCCCCTCAACGGCCAGCCGCTGGCGCGGCCAAGGCGGCGCCGAAACCTCCCCCCGCTTCGCCGGGCAAGCGGGGGGGGATCCGCAAGAGGCTCAACACCATGGGCCTGCAAGCTCGAGATGGGAAGGCCTCGAGCCCAGCAGCGCGGGCGACCTCGCCCTCGCGGGCGGGCGCGCCCCCCCCGAAGGCCGCCGCGAAGGAGACGGCTGCTGCGGCCGGTGCGACAGGCGCGACCGCAGCTTCGAGGACCCCGTCGCCGCGGGCGGAGCGCTCCAGCGGGCCGCCGTCGCCGAGGCCGCCCCCAGGAGGTCGGGGCCCAGGCCCGGACAGGAGGCCAGCGCTGAGGCCGCCAGACGCAGTGCGGGGCGCCCCGCCTTCACCCCAGCGCCGCGCCCACTTCGAGGGCGACGCGCCGCCCCGCCGCGCAGGCAGCCAGGAGCGCGGCGCGGGCAATGGGGAAGCCCTGGAGGTCAGGCAAGAACGCTCAGAAAGGAAAGGGATGCAAGGGCGGGAAGCGGAGCCGCCGCTAGCCTCCAGCGACGTAGTTCAGGTCAGTGACGGGGAGGGCGCGGTCGCAGCGACCGCGGCCGCGGGCGAGCCTTCGCCCCGCAGCCCCGTTGACGACCACGGAGACGATCTGCAGGGGGAGATCCCGCTTGCCGTTGAGGACCGTCCAGTTTCACTTCGCCTTGTTCGGCCAGGCGCTGGGACACCTCTCGAGTGTTTCGGCAAGCGGCTACTGTCTACGCTTCTACGTCTTCGCAGATCTGGTGGAGCTGCACATCGTGATGAGTGGGATCGAGTAGCAGCCGGTTGTGATCATGCGTCGTACCCACCAACGTACGGTCGGAATGGTTTGAAGGATCTCCTGCCGTTGCCGACCGCAGTTCATGTGACAGGCCCCGCCCTGGCCCGTGGAGGGCGCACCAGGAGGGGCAAGACTACGGCAGCCACTCAGCTGGAGCTGGACTGGCTGAATTCCATCATCGAGAGCTTGAATTCCCACTACACGCTGCACTGGGGCCGGACACCACGAGCCCCCCCTTCAGCCGTGCAGGGCCTGGCGCTGCCCACCCTTCTCTTCGAGGTTCGCGCGTTCTTGGATCAGTGCCGCGGCGTGGTTCCAGAGCTGGACTGGGAGCAGGAGCTGGTCAGCACCGCCACGGCGTACGACGGCGAGGAGATACACCCCGCGGAGCCGCTGGAGTTCGCCCAGTTGGAGGCCGCGCTCCCGCCGCGCGAGGCTTGCTGCGCCGTGGCCGCCGCGGACGCCACGAAGGGGTGGCTCAGGCAGGCGCTGCTCGACCCGCGGCTCGTGCTGAAGGACCCCTCGGAGATCGGGGAGCTCCTCCCGCGCCCAAGGCGTGGGCCTCCGACGAGGAGTGGGAGGTCATCGCGGGCGAGCTGCTTCAGCGCGGCATCCTGAAGCCGATCGAGCGCGCCACCGTCGCGGAGGTGAACGGCCGCAAGGTCTTGGGAGGCCTCTTCGGCGTGCGCAAGAGCGGACACCAGCGAGGATCAGGTCCGCAGCGCTTGGTGATGAACATCACCCCGTCGAACGCCCTCCAGCGGCCGATCGAAGGGGACATGCCCCTCCCCCCCACAGCGACAAGTGGAAGACGCTGATACTGAGGACAGGAGAGGTATTGCTGTGGAGCTCGGAGGACCTGAAGCGCTGCTTCTACGTGCACGGCCTCGGCGAAGCTTGGTTGCCCTACATGGCCATTTCTAAGCCAGTCCGCCGTGCCACGGCTGGCCTCGCGGGCTCGGGCTTCGTCTACGTCTCCTCGGCCGCGGTGCCGATGGGTGGATCTCGGCGACGGGAGTGGTTCAACACATGCATCGCCGTCTTCTTCGCGCCTGGCATCCTCGGCTGCAGCAGCTGAGGGCTGAAGGGGAGCTGAGGAAGGACGCCCCAGCGCCGGCGCCCAGGTCAGCCCCTCAGCCGCGCGACGTGGGCTCCGAGCCGGTGCGTGGCCGGGTCGACGAGGAGGCCGCCGACGCGAGGCCCGTGGTCTACATCGGGCGCGGCTGCCGCCGCCGCGGCCTGGCCCCGTCACGATGGGGCAGCCCCTACCGCGTGGGCCCGCAGCGGAGCCGCCACCAGGCCGTGGCCGAGTTTGCCCGCTACCTGGATGAGGAGCCGTCGCTGCTGGCCGAGCTCGACTCCTTGAGCGGCACGAGGCTGGCCTGCCACTGTCGCCCGTCTCAGGAGTGCCACGGCGACGCCATCATCAAGAAGTGGCGGGGGCGGTTCTTGGAGCCTGCCGTCTGGCGGGCCTGGCAGGTCTACATCGACAACCTCGACGTGCTGGAAGTGACCGAAAGGTGGCACGCCGTCCAACTGAAGCAGGAGGGCGTCAGCGAGGCGGTCTCCCTCACCCGCGCCCGCTACGAGGCGGCGGGCGTGCCCCGCAGCGAGACCAAGTCGGTGGCGCGGGAGTTGCAGACTGTCTCCCTCGGCGAGGCCATCGACGGGGAGCTCGGCGCCATCGGGCGCCCGAAGGAGTCTGCGTTGCGGCTGATCTCGCTCGCGCTCGAGACCATCACCCGTGAGAAGGCAACCCAGAAGTGGATGCAGATACTCGCGGGTCGCTGGGCCAGGTGTCTTCTGTTCAGGAGGGAGGCGATGATGAGCTTCACGCACCTGTGGCGGTTCCTGGTGCGCATCCGGGGGCGTGCCCCGCTACCAGCGGTGGTGAGGGAGGAGCTGCTGGGCGCCCTGGCCTTGCCCCCGCTGCTGAGGTGCGACCTCGGAACCCCCGTGAGCGGGCAGGTGACCGTGAGCGACGCGAGCCTCCAGCGAGGCGCCGTCTGCCGCGGGGCTCGCCTCCGCCCCGAGGGCGAGGCCGCCGCGCGGGCCGCCGGGAGGAGGCAGCTGACCAGCTTCAGCGACGAGGTGGTCCTCGTCTCGCTCTGCGACGGGGTCGGCGGGGCGAGGCGGGCCATGGATTTGCTGGGGCTCATTCCCGCCCTCTTCGTCGCCTCGGAGACCGACGTGGAGGCCCAGAGAGTGACCAGGTACACCTGGCCAGACGTCCTCGAGGTCGGGGACGCGCGCGCCTTCGGCTACGCGGAGGCCATCGCGATCCGCGACAGGGCGTCGCACGCGAAGTGGATCCTCCTTGCGGCCGGCAGCCCGCGCACGGACCTCGCCAGGATCGTCGGGCTCTCGGGCGAGAGGTCGCGGCTCTTCTACGAGATCAGGCGCGTCAGGGACTTGCTCCTTGAGGTGCTCGGGCAGTGGTGCTCCGTCTTCGAGCTCTTTGAGAACGTTGCCTCCATGGACGTGGAGCCCCGGGAGCTGATGACCGAGCACTTGGGGCCCCCTCCCATCCGCATCGACGCCGCGGATGTGAGTCACTGCCGCCGCGACCGCTTCTACTGGATTGACCCCACCATGGTCTGTGCTTGGCAAGGCAAAGTTCAGCAGTGCGACGGCCACGAGCAGGTGACGATCCCAGGTGGCCCAGGGGAGACCGCCCGCTGGCTGGCCCCAGGCCTGGGGCGGCATGGCGACGCCGACCCGACCTTCCGCCTGCCGACGTTCCTGCGATGCGACCCCCGCCGAGCTCCAGACCATCTCCCCAGCGGCGTGCATAGGTGCGCTGAGGCCGAGCTCCAGAGATGGCGGGACCACGAGTACTGCTGCGCCCCGTACCAGTTCACGGACGTCAACTGCACCCAGGTTGAGGCCAATTCCTTCAGGCCGCCCAACACCGTGGAGCGGGAGTTGCTCTTGGACTTCTTGCCTGGCCACACGGCCACGGCGCGGGTCACCAGCCCGCGCATGTTCGAGCCGCGGGCCTTGGAGCAGAAGAGGTGCGCCCTGCTGGGGAACAGCTTCCAGTGCGCGACGGTGGCCTGGATTGCGGCCCACTGGGCGGTCAAGGAGGGCTATTTGCAGCGCGCCCCAGCCATCGCGGATATGCGCGAGACAGGCGGCGGCGCGACCATCGCGGACCGGGACGTGGAGTCAAGCTCGTCCGACGCTGGCGTGGGGGCCCTGGTCAGGCAGCACGACCTGGGTGGCCCCTCGGCCGCCGCCGACCCCAGCGTTGCCATCGTTGAGGAGATGATCCGCAGGGCTGAGCCCAGAGGGAGTGACATCCGGCTCGACACCTTCGAAGCGATGAGGCCAGCGTTGGGCGCTGGTCGTGGAAGCCCGCGGTGATATGGCATTGTCAGCACCCTTCGCACATCGCGGACTTGGAGGTGCGGGCGGCGCTTCAGGCGCTGCGGTGGAGGGTCAGGGCGTCGCGGCACCTTCGGACCAGGTTCTGCCACCTTGTGAACTCGCAGGCGGGCTTGGGCGTCATCACGCGCGGCCGCTCTTCAGCTACGATTCTCCACGTTGTGCTGCGACGTATTGGTGCCCTTGTTCTTGCTGCTCTCGCCCGCCCTGCGCACGGTTACACGGAGACCGACCGCAACCCAGCCGATCATTTTACGCGGTCGGCGGCGGTCTCCAACACCCTGAGCGACGACGGCTAGAAGGGCGCGCCGCTTCCAGGCGGCGGGCGGGCAGGTGGCGAGGCAGCAGTAGAGGGCAGTGGGGGGCCCGCTCAGACACGCGTTGGTGCAGCCGCGCACGATGATGGTCTACCTGCGCACAGCACAACAGTGTTTCGGAATGGTTGAGGGGCCGCAACTTGTCATGGTCGGCCGCCTCGGGTGACACAGAGCTTCTTGACATACTGGTTGCAGAGTGGATCGAGTGGCCGTGGATCGAGGGGCGCCCGCAGGGGGCGGCTGGCAGCACGCTCTCCGCCATCCAGTTCTTCCTGCAGCGGAAGCGGATCCTGCCGGCCTCGTGGCGCCTCTTCAAGGCGTGGCAGAGGCTGGAGTTGACGCAGCGCGTGCCGCCGCTGCCGCGGGCCGTCGTCGTCAGCATGGCGGCACTGGCAGCGCAACGACGTGGCGATCTTCCTGATCATCGCCTTCGCCGCCTTCCCCAGGACTCCTGAGGCCTTGACCCTGCGGCGCTGGCAGATTCAGATAGACAGCCGGCGAGAGAGAGAGAGTGATAATCATTTTTTCCTGTATCCAAGAGCGGTCTCAGGTTTCACAGACAAGAGCATGTTGTGATAGAGGATGCCATCGTTGCTCGCCTCTGCGCCCATATCCTCCAGCATGTCCCCGATGATAAACTGATTCTGTCGACTGGGGCTCAGGACTTTCGGAAGTTATTCGATCTGCTGTTCCAGGAATTGAAATGCGAGGGCTTTAAATTCAAGCCGTACAGCCTCCGGAGAGGAGGGGCTACTGAGTATTATAGAGTAGCCAAGAATATGCCAGCCACGCTTGAGAAAGGACGATGGCTCGACAGTGCAACAGCCCGAATCTACATAACCGAAGGGCCGCAGGCCCTGACAGAATTGCAGTTTTTGGACCATCGGATACGTAGATTTGAGATCTTAGGAGGTCTTCTGAGTTTCGATGTGTAGGAGCGGTTCACCAGAGAGGGAAACGTGGAGAGCCTCATCGACTCTGCTGCCCCCCTGCTCCCCCTTTTTTGTTGGTTGTTCGCGGGCCCCCGCCCTGGGTGAAAATCTGCGGGGTCCTTCGGGGGGTTCCGATCGGCCTTGGACCTCCAGGGGTCAGCCGCGAGGCCACTTGGGCAGGGGTGTGTGTGTGTGGCGGCTGTGCCGAGTTCCCCCTCGGCACTCCCCTGCCCTGACCCCGGTGACGATCGGTGTGTCTCGGAGGTGTGATCCGTGGGGGACAGTCCCAAGGGGACTCGGGTTCTGACAACCTTTTGGTGGAACGACAAAAAAGGGAAGGTATATGTTGAGAGAGAGCCGACAGACACATATCCTTTAGAACTAACAGGTTGTGTCTCGCCTCACTCGCCTCATCCTCCCTCGTCGTCACAACCGTCTCGTCTATAGCTTTGTGCTCCCTCCCACTGACCTCCCGACAAAGATAGGGCATGTGTCTTTGGTAGGAGAGCCTCCTCGACTTTGCTGCCCCCTCTGCTCCTCCTTTTTTGTTTTTTCGCGGGCCCCCGCCCTGGGCGAAAATCTGTGGGGCCCTTCGGGGGGCTCCGATCGGCCTCGGACCTCCAGGGGTCAGCCGCGAGGCCACTTGGGCAGGGGTGTGTGGCGGTTGTGTCGAGCTCCCCCTCGGCACTCCCCTGCCCTGACCCCGGTGACGATCGGTGTGTCTCGGAGGTGTGATCCGTGGGGGAGAATCCCAAGGGGACTCCGGTTCTGACAACCTTCTGGTGGGACGACAAAACAGGGAAGGTAGAGGTTGAGAGAGAGAGAGAGAGCCGCCAAACATATATATATATATATATATATATATATACACACATGTATGTGTGTGCATTTGTGTGTGTCTGTGTGTGCGTGTGTGTGTGTGTGTGGTTGTGTCGTTGTGTTTGTGTCTTGTGTGTTTGTGTGTGTTTGTGTGTGTGTGTTGTGTGTTGTGTGCTTGTGTGTTTGTGTGTAGTTGTCTATGTGTGTGTCTGTGTCGGTGCCTGTGCCTGTGTCCGTGTATGTGCCTGTGCCTTTGTGTGTGTTTGTGTCTGTGTCTGTGTGTGCGTGCCCCTGCGACCCGGCTCCCCCGCCAGCCCGCAGTCGGGCTGTGCGGGGGGGGGGGGGGGGCATGGCTTCGTGCTTCGTTCTGAATATGAGCCCCATTGCACAAGTCAGGTCATGTAGCGTCATGTTCTGCGGCGCCCATGCATTCTTACATGGATTCAGTGATGTACTGACGCCGTATGAATGGATGGTATCATTTTAAATTATATAAGGTTTATACTCAGTTGCATGTACGTTATGTACGTAGGTATATATATATATATACACGTATATACACAAGTGTGTAAATATTGTGTGTATACAGACGTGCGATCCATATAGAGAGAGGAGAGAGATGGAAGCAACACACAACAAAAAACGAGAGAGGCAGAGAGAGAGAGAGGGAGGCAAGGAGGGACGGACAAACAGGGGGAGAGAGAGGGGGGGAACAACAAAAAAACATGCACTCGACGTACACAAGAGAGAGAGAGAGAGAGACAGAGATAATGAGACAGAGGGAGAGAGGGACAGGAGGAATGGTAAAGAGAGAGAGAGAGAGACAGAGACAGAAAGGCTGACACACATACATAGAAAGAGAGAGAGAGAGGGAGAGCGAGAGAGAGCGAGAGAGAGAGAGAGAGAGATTGAGAGGGAAATAGTAGGGGAGGGAAAGGGAGAAGAAGAGCGCAACAGCTCGGACGAGGAATTCGTCGGCGGTCGGAAGGTATTAAGTTCCTCCTGCCCGCACGTCAATTGGCGGGAAGGGCCGCCCGTACATGGCAGGGGTGGCCGACCACCCTGCCCGCACCCCCGAAACTGAAACGAGATCCCGGTTCTAGCCCGCTTTGTCGGAGGGCACCAACTATACACCAACACCGATCCTGGTCAGGATCACCCTGGGCCCAGGATCGGTGTATACGCCCTCCTGCCCTGGGCAAGAAGGCATATACACCGATCCTGGGCCCAGGGTGGTCCTGGCCAGGATCGGTGTTGGTGTATAGTTGGTGCCTTCCTACTTTGGGGCACCCCGCTTTGGGGCATCCCGCTCTAGAGCGTGCGCTGCGGAGCCCTGTGAAGTGAAGGTCTCGTTCGGGGGCCTCCCCTCGGCGGCTCGGCGCCGGGACAACGGAGGTTGTTGCCAGGAGCTTTCGCGGGGCACGACGCGTGAAAAGAAGATCGTCAGCAGTGGATCGCTGGCGGTGGGCAGCAAGACGCCCTTGGGGACGATCCTGGAGAGTGGCCCCAGCGAGGGCAGGCGTGAGAAAGGCCTGTTGGAGAACATTCCAGGCGGATAGTGCCCTTTGGAGACTGTCGAGAAGGGTCTGGACTGCTCGTGGATGGTACTCAGCGTGGCTGCGAGGTTGGAGGCAGATTGCTGAAGCGCTGTGATACGATGGGGGCTGCGGCTTGGCCGAAGCGAGGCGCTGCGTGAGGTCACTCTTCCAGTCGATGCGCTACTCTGGGGTCGAACGTGCACCTACACACCGTTGATCGTTAAAATAGGACAATTCCTCCCCGTCTCTTGGTGGGGCGGAGGGTATGCCTGGTGGCAGGAAGCATCGGGCCCTGCGCTGGGGTGCTCAGTGCGCCGCACCACTGGCAACCCCAGCGGGTCGGGGCGGCGCCGCTGGCCCGTGGGGCGCAGTCCGCGGCCCCTCGCCTGCCGTGCGCACGTGTTCTTCCGGGCGGGTGGCGCTGCCGGTGCAGACGTGGCCTGGGGCGCGGCTGTCTGCGTCGGGGAGGGGCGGTAGGGTCCGTCTTGCCGACCGAGTGGTCGATGCCGGTGTTGCGCTGCGCGGGTCCGCAGTGGATGGCTTGCAGCGGGGTCTTGCGGGCGTGGAGCGAAGGCGAGGGTGGCGCCCATGTGTCACGGCATGGGCTGTGCCGTGCTGTTTTTCGCGAGGCAAAGATCTGGATGCGGGGCGCTTGGCGTCTGGACGCGCTCTGAGCAAGGCTTTCGAGCGGAGAGCGGAGAGGGAGAGGGAGAGGGAGAGGGGACAGAGAGGGAGGCCGGGCGGGAGAGAGAGAGATGCAAAGAGATCGAGACGCAGGGAGAGAAGCGCACGGAGAGGCAGGCGCAAGGAGAGGGAGGGCGAGGAGGGGGGAGGGGCGAAGGGAAGGAGGAGGGGAGAGGGAGAGGGCGAGGACAACAAGGCGTGGGAGAGGGATTTGGGAAAGACACGAGGGACGGAGGCGGATCACGACAATGAGAACGAGGATGGGAAAAAGGATGAAGGAGGCTGAAAATGTTGGCCATCCCCCCACCCCACCCCCCGAGATACTGTCTCTACGGGAGTGGCTTCAGAGCTGGCGACCAGGTGGCGATAGACGGGGCCCAACGCCGCCCTCTACATTCGTCCTTTTCTGTTGTTTCCTCCTCCGCCCCCATGACCCGTTTGTCCCCCCCCCCTCCTCGTGTCTCACCCCCGCATCTCGTGCCCCCTCTTCCTTCCTCCTCTTGGCCGTCCTCCCACCTCACACATCTGTCACTCTCCTCCTCCACGTTCCTCTTTAACTTTCCACATGTGGCCTCATCATGGTGGGTCCCATCCCCCTCCTGCTCCTCTTCCTCCTCCTCCTCCTCCTTCTGTTCCTCCTCCTCGTTCTCCTCCTCATCCTTAACCTAGCACCCCGTCTGCTCCTTCTCATCCCCTCATCATGCTCCGTCTCATCATCATCATCCGCAACAGCATCATCCTCTTCATAATCATCATCATCATCATCATCATCATCATCATCATCATCATCATCATCATCATCATCATCATCATCATCATCATCATCATCAGCATCAGCATCAGCATCAGCATCAGCAGCATCATCAAAATCATCATCACCCTCCCTCACAAGCCGTGGGTTCCCCAATTATCATTCTCCTCTTCCTTCTTCCCCTCTTGCCTCCTCCGTCCCCCTCATCACCCCTCTCCTGCTCGTGTACCGCCTGATCGTCCCTGCCTAACCCTCCTCCGTTCCCTCCTCTCCCTCTTCCTGTTTTTCTCCCTCCCCGCATTACGTCCACCCCCCCTCCCCCCATTCCTCAACCCCTCCCTCCCTCCATGACCCCTCCCTCCCCTCCTTCGCCAATTCCGGTTCTCCTCCTCCTCCGACCTCCTCCTCGCCCTCGACCTCCTCCTCGCCCTCGCCCTCCTTCTTTTCTGTTTCCTCCGTCGTCGCCCTCTTCGCCCAGCGCTCGGGCAGGTGGCCGTAGCGGGGCCCAACGGCTCCACCGTCCCAGGCATGGTGGTCGACGAGTCGGCCGGGGTGCACCCCGACGACGGCGAGGAGCTGTTGCAGGTCCGCTTCGAGGACGCCGACGACGGCGACGACCACGACGACGCCGACAACGGCGGCGGCGACGACGGCGAGGACGAGGACGGGGACGACGACAGCGAGGATGACAATGAGGATGAGGGGAAAGGGAGGAGGAGGAGGAGGAAGAGGAGGAGGAGAAGGAGAAGGAGGAGGCGGAGGGGACGGGAGTGAGAGAGGGAGCGGAGGAGGAAGAGAAGGAGAAGGAGGAGGAGCATGAGCAGGAGGAGGAGCAGGAGCGGGAGCGGGAGCAGGAGGGTAACAGTAAGGATGAGTTGAGAGAATCCTAATATAGATGGTAATGAAGGACGGAAGAATCAGGAGAGGGCAGGGAAGACGAACAAAGAAACCAGCAAGGATAGTGATAAGAGGAGCGAGAATATGAGCGAATAGGAACATATGAGAAGGATAAAGAGGAGTAGAACGATGAGGATAAACGTGCGGCAGAGGATGAGGATTGAGAAACGCTGGGTGGGGAGAAGGAGAAGTGATACCATAAGGAGGAAGAAGAGCGAGGGCGACTTTGAGGAGGAAATTGTGGAAGAGGGGGAGGTGGAGGGAAAGGAGAAGGATGATCCGAAGGCTTGTGCCACATCGCCGGCCCATTTCAGCCTTTTAGTTTTGTCCGATTGTGGATGGGAAATATCCTGCAATACATCTTCACCGAGTGGCTCGCACAGGGAAGCAGGGTCTTCGCGACGAAGATGAGTAGCAGATTGAAGAACGCATTTGAGGCGCATGCACGCCTCCTCAGCAGTCTTCGGGGCCTCTTGGGCCGTCTTGGAGGCCTCGAGGGCTGTGATCTTGCAGCCAAATGGTTGTAGAGCCGACGCGACCCAGAGCATTTCCGTTGGGGAGGACCGCACTCCCTCCAAATCGGCCGAACTAAGCTCCCAGGGGGGATGGGTTTGGTGGGGAGCAACCATCTCACACGCCGAGGGAACCCCTGGGGAGGGAGGAGGGAGGGCGGGAGGGGCGAATTGTGTCCAGGGTGTTCACGGAACGAGGGGGCATGGGAGCCCCATTTGGTCAGCACCATTCGTGGAGGGGGTGGGGGAGGTTGAGGAACACGAAGAGGATGATAATGATGAGATAGATGAGGGGAAAGGGGAAGGAGGAGAGAGAGAGAGAGAGAGAGAACAAACAACAAAACAGAGATGGATATGAAGTTGTTGCCCGCCCGCTCTTGAGGCACCGTCCGAAGAGAGAAAGAGAGAGAGAGAGAGACACAGAAAAAAAGAGAGTGGGTGATCGGAGTGAGTGAGTGAGTGAATGAAAGGGTGAGTGCGCATACACGTGGGTTGTCAAATCGAAGGCTTTAGCCGTCCCCTCCCCTCCTCTTCCCCCGCCTCCCCTATCCCCGTCCTACCTTCTCTTCTGTTCCATCCCGTCTTCCTCATACCTCTCTGCCCCATCCATCCTCCCCAAGTTCCCCCTGATGACTCCTCCTCTCCCTCCTCCAGCGCCTCCTCCCCTTTCTCCCCCCTCCTCCCCCTCCTCCATATCCCGTCCCCTCCTCCCTAACTCCTCGTCGTCCTCCTCCTCTTCGCCGTCATCGTAGTAGCCCTCGTTGTCGTCGTCTACGGGGCCGTGGTAGTTGCCGTGGCCGTGGCTGCTGTGGCCATGGCCGTGGCCATCGTCGTGGCAGTCGTCACCGTCGTCTTCCCCCCCCCCCACCCCCTGGAGGACGGCGAGGAGTACTTGGTGCGCCACCGCAGCGTCGTCGCGGTGTTCGAGTCCGGCGCAGGCGCTGGCGCCGGGGAGGCGGCCAACCTGATCTCACGGGCCCCGAGGCCGACGACGACAGCAGCGAGCGTCGGTTGCGAGGACGACTAGGAAGAGGAAGAGCAGCAGGGAGAGAGGGATGGAGCACCGAGTGCAGGGGGACGAAGACACGGAAGGGGACGGATGACGAGGAGGCAGAGATTAGCGTTGGCCAGGAGCAGGGCGAGGAGGTGGAGGAAAAGCAGCAGAACAGGAACAAACCGAACGAGGAAGAGGTATTCAGGTATGGTGCCACACCCGATCCCGACCCCCAGGCGTCCCTGGAGGCCTGCGGGTGCCCCCAGAGGCATCCAAGGCGCCAAAAGCACATCAGGCATACTCTCATCTTCGGATCCGCCGCTCGTCGTAGGCATAACGTGTGGTGGAGGACCTCGAAGTCCCTGGACCTGTCTCCGGATGCGTTCCGGCCAGGACTTCGAGGCGAATCCAGCCGTGGCCATGACGGCGCCTTGGGAAACACGAAGGGACACTTCGAGACTCGATCCCTCGACCCTCGATGATGGAGGAGGAGGGAAGAGGATAGGGGAGGGAGCAGCAAGAGGGGGAGGAGGGAGAGCAAGTGGAACAAAAAGAGAGGAAGAGCTCGCTGGCTGTCAACCCAGCCTCAATGGATGGCTGGTCCCCGACTGGTGGAAGGCTAACCCACCAACGGCCGAGAGTATCTTGCAATGACAACCCTATATCTGTTCGTAACATGGCGCAGGAGTTTGCACTAAGATGCACAGAACGATGTATAAATGAAGGGAGGAGAAGGCTAAGGGGGGAGGAGTGAAGAGTGAAGAGAAGGAGGAGGGGGACGAGGACAAGAAAGGAGGAGCAGGAGGGGCCAGAGCCACACCTTCCCATCCCAAACTACCGCCTCATAAGTTCACACACACACACACACACACACACACACACACACACACACACACACGCCCCAAAAATCTTCACCACAAGGAGCCCCCCTTGAAAGACTGACTCCTATGGGCTCGCCATTCGGGCGAGCGCCCCGCTTTTTAAGCAACGATTATGCATCCTGCTAGGGAGGCAGATGGAGCGCGACAAGGTGCGATCATACAGCTCAGAGAGGTGTCCAGCGAGACCACCCTTAAACAAAGACCGCCCCTATGTGTAAAACGGTAGCACCATCAGACACTCCTGGCCAAGAACTTCGAGACAGACTCAAGCGAAATCTCCCATGTTGAGAAGAAGAGGAGGTTCTCGTTCCGCGGCGCGTCTTTTTCCAGATGTAGAGAAGTCCCAAGGGAAGGGCCCCATTTCGAGAAGGGTCCGCCCCCCATCCTTGTAACTGCTGTATACTGTTAAAACATGTGCGCGCTGCGCTACAGCGAGGAACTCTACTTTGAAAAGGAAGCGTCTCCCATCCTTGTACTTGCTGCCAGCTGTCAGACGAGCGTGCGCGGCACAAGGGCGAGAGCCCCATTTTGAAAAAGATCCGCCCACCATCCGCGTGATTGCTGTCAAGTTCTAAAACGAGTGCGGGCGGCTCTGAGGCTAGAGCCACATTTTGAAAACGGTCCGCCTTCCTTCCGCGTAACGGTTGCAAGCTTTTGCGACGAATGCTTGCGGCGCAGAGGCGGGAGCCACGTGTTGACCCCCCCCCCATGCATCCGTGCAGTTGTTGGGAATGTCAAATTTCAGGGTTAATAGTGGTGAGGAACTTGAATTTGAAACGCCCGATGCGCCCCACTGACACGTCTGGGGTTGTGACAGTGAGGAGTTAAGTGTAAAGGGAAGTGTTAGCGGGAGAAGGGAGGACGGATGACGGAGGATGAGAGAGGCTGGGGGGAGGAGGAGGAGGAGGAGGAGGAGGAGGAGGAGGAGGAGGAGGAGGACGACCAGCGCACGCCCAACATTCAATTACTGTGGAGTCTTGACGATCCTGAATCGCGCGGGAACACCATTCGTGGGACTTCAAAACCGCGAGTCCACTTAACCGTTGCGCCCTGACATCCTGACACCGTGCCACAACACCATTTTTTCAGGTTAACTATGATAATCCTCGAAACTGCTGCAAATTCTCAAAGCGAATGTGCGCGGCGCGTGAGCTAGAGCCACATGTTGAAAATGAGCCGCCCTCCATCCGTGAAGCTCTTACAGTTTAACAAAAAACACTTTGCGCGCGGCGGTAAGGCGAGAGCCACATTTTGAAGACGACCCGCCCTCCATCCGAGAAGCCCTGGCAAAAAGAATGCAACGAATGCGCGGCGCAGTGTGGAGAGCCGCATTTTGAACGCGACCCGCCCTCCATCCGTGAAGGCGCTTCAGCTTTGAAGCTTCAGGACCACGAGTTGCCAGGAAGCCTTACGCCCAGCTCGCACGTTCGACCAGCCTCGGGTTGCGACGGGAGGGAGTTCTTTATCAGGAAAAGGCCGAGGCGAGGCCGAGGCCCTGTCGCGCACATTCAGCCTTCGGGAAACGACCTCGTCACCATCTTGGAGGAGGGGGGGAGGAGGAGGAGGAGGAGGAGGAGGAGGAGGAGGAGGAGGAGGAGGAGGAGCAGAAGCAGGAGTAGGAGGAGGAGGAGGAGGAGCAGGAGGAGGAGAAGGAGGAGGAGGAGCAGGTGGAGCAGGAGGAGCGGAAAGGGAGCAGGAGGGGGAGGGGCCCCGAGGCCGGTGATCCACCTCCTCCGGTTGGAGGACCTCGGCCGCGCGGCGCAGGACGGCCAGGCGGGCGCCGGCCCGCGCGTGGAGGCCGTGCTGCAGCGCAACGAGGAGCAGGCGGCGGTCGAAGGAAGACGACGAGGACGAGGACGTGGACGCCAACGCCGAGGAGGACGAGGCGGACGTCGACGAGGATAGGAGGACGACGACCAGGAGGACGAGGAGGACCACGACGACGACGACGACGACGACGACGGGGATCTTTCCTCAACGGCGACTGAGAACCTCTGGTCGGGCGTGGCGAGCAACCTCCACGAAGACCACCAGAAGAACACGAAGACCACCAGAAAAACACCGCAAGCCACGGCGCGCATGACGTAGTAATGCCATGAAGTCAGCACAAAAATGAAGCAGTGCGGCGGGGAATGCGACCAATGATAAAAACAGCAGATACACTCAAGCCGATCGCCACCGAGTACGACCAGTGCATACAGCTGCGTAGCACAATATAGCAACCGTGGACAAGGCGTCAACACCAACATTGAACATGAATACGTGCTCTTAAAGTGTAGTACACCTTGCGGGGATGAGGACGCGAAGGTAACCGGCTGCCTGCGGCAAGCCCCGCCACCGTGCCAGCCCAGCATTCTGGGTGGTGATTGTTCGAGGGGGCACGGGAGCTCGTCACGTGTAACACTTCGTGTCTACAGGTTTGGGAAAGCCGTGGTGAGGATGATGAGGATTATGAGGATGATGCGATGGTGGCGATGATGATGATCAGTGTTGATGATGATGATGATGACCGATGGTGATTTCGATGATGTTGATTATGGTGATGGTCGGTGATGAT
Source organism: Prorocentrum cordatum (assembly GCA_963575745.1). Taxonomy (NCBI): domain Eukaryota; class Dinophyceae; order Prorocentrales; family Prorocentraceae; genus Prorocentrum; species Prorocentrum cordatum. Next base: position 66,041 of record CAUYUJ010002803.1, on the reverse strand, counting down.
GATTATGATGACGAGGATGTTGATTATGTTGATGGCGATGATGTTGCTAATGATCATGAAATGGATGAGTGTGATTCAGATGATGGTGATGACGACGATGATGTTAATGATGCTGGTGATGATGATGATGAGAATGGGAGTGGTGTTGATAATGCTGATGACAAGGATGATGATCGTGATGGTGATGTTGATCATGATGCTGACTATGAGAGTGAGGAAGTGAGGAAAGGAGGACGGTGGTGGTGATGCTGCTACTTATGATGACGGCGACTTTGATGATGATGCCAATGATGGTGATATTGCTGATGATGATGCTGGTGATGATGATGCTGATGATGGTGCTGATGATGCTAATGCTGATGATCAGGATGATGACGATAATGGTGATGATGATGATGGTGGTGGTGATGCTGATAAGGATGAGGATGAGGATGAGGATGATGCTGATGCTGATGCTGCTGCTGCTGCTGCTGATGATGATGATGATGATGATGATGATGATGATGATGATGATGATGATGATGATGATGATGATGATGATGATGATGAAACTCCTTTGAACGGTCTGCGGCCTGTCTTTGCCTCCTGTGAGGCAGTCTCGGGGGTCCCTTGGGCCGTCTTGGGGAAGCTGGGGTTCTCTTGGGCCGTCTTTGGGCCCTATCGGCCTTATGGTGGGTGTCTGGGGGCCGTCTTGGCGCCGTCTCGGGCCGTCGAAGGACTTTCTAAAGCCGTCTTGGGTCCCACGGGAGGCCTTCTTGGTCCGTCTTGGGGCCGTCTTGGGTGCCTCTTGGGCCATCGTGGAGTCCTCTTTGGCCGTCTTCAGCGGACGGCAGCCCGAAAAGGCGAGAAAGTGAATATACATACATCTTTGTGTATATATATATATATATATATAAAAAAAATGGGAAAAACACTGGCGTTGGCTTCTTCTGACCCTGTTGGAGATCCGCTTGTGGCCTTTTCCGGTCCTCTTGGAGCATCTTGGGCCGTCTTGAAGCAAGATTCGGCCGTCTTGGGGCCATCCTGGGTTGTCGTCGAGGCATCTTGGGCCATCTTGGTGTCCTTGGTTGCTTGCACGGGCCGTCTTGGGCGCAGATCCATTGTTTTAAACGAGGGATCGTGGTTTCGAGCGGGTGCGCGTGGGATGGGGGGGTCAGGCATTAGCTGCCATGCGGGGAGTGCTCCATCATCGAGCGGGCACGCGTGGAAGGGGGGGTCAGACATTAGCTGCCATGCGGCAAGTGCACCATCCTCGAGCGGGCACGAGGGAAGTTGCCTCGGTGAGTAGAGGGGATGCACGCCACAGTCTGCGACCGCGGGAGGGAGGGAGTCCTTATTAGAGCACAAGAATCCTACCAGACAGACCTTGCCATTCGTCCACGCCTCAACGTGCACAAGACACGGTGGAGGATAACATCACTCCGAAGAGAGGTGTGACAGCCTACAATCTGCACTTACGAAACAATGGTCTAAACACCCACGCTGTCGCCCCAGCCTCCAGCGCCGCAAGCCCCGCGAGAGGAGACTCATGGGCACTGCGGCAATGGCCACGGAAGGAACACGGAACGAGCCGCATGCCAGACCGCCAACGAAGGCGAGGATGGACGCGCACGCCCCATTCCGGCGTTCGCCGAGGAGGAACCAGTTTGAGGAAGATTCCCGACACCAGCGCTCAGGTCGGCACACGTGCGGTACAGCCCCAAGGGTACCCCGGCCGCAGGTAGCGAGCAAGGTTGAGCCAGAGCTGTGACACTGCGACGGCGACGAGGGCAACGGCGGTGCGACGGCGGCGGCGGCGATGGGACCGATGCCAACAACGACGACCACGACAACGACGACGAGAACGGCGGCGGCGACGACGGGGACGACAAGGGCAAGGGAGGGGAGGGGGAGCAGGAGAAGGAGAGTCATGAATCTGCGGGGGGTGCGAGGGAGGCAGTAAGAGGGGAAGAAAGGGAATCATGAATAGCAGGAAGCATGACGAGGACAATCACAAGGTGGAGGAGGCGGACGCGCGGGAGCACAAGGGAGGAGGGAACACGAGGAGGATGACGAGGAGGAGGAGGAGGAGGAGGAGGACAGGGACGAGGAATAGGAGGATGGGATGGAGCACGACACCATGAAGGGGATGAGGAGGAGAAGGAAAGAGGAGGAGGGGGAGGAGCAGGAGCAGGAGGAGGAGGATTAGCATTTGCAGGTGATCCGCTTGGGAGAGGACGGCGTGGAGGAGATCCTGAGACAGTGCGGCTGAGAGTGGCCTACGCTCGCTTGACGGTGATTGCCTGGCGTGCGCCGCTTCGTCACCGCCATCACCACCATAGGAGTCCGCCGCCGTTTCCTCATTGACATTGTCCTGCATCCCTACGTTAGCGTCACATTCTTCGGCGTTTCCTGTTGATTATTTTCTTTTGATTTCGCCTTCACTCCTTCCTCCGCCTTCCTGATAGTGTGATTTCTCCTTCCCGCGCCTCCCTCTCACATTTGTGTTTCCTCCCGCGTCGCGGATGAGAGGCACTTCAAGGCATATCTTCCCGTCCTCCTCGTCCTGTTACATTGCTCCACCAGCTTGCAGCATCCGCCGCTCTGCCTGGTCATCCGTTGCATTGGTTTCCCCCTCCCTCCGCACAGCGACCTCCAGACTCCGATGATCCTCCTCCCCTTCCTGCCCTCCCGCTCCTGATCCTCTCCTGCCCCTTCCTGCCCCCCTTCCTGCTGCCCCCGTCCTGCCCCTTCCTGCCCCCTTCCTGCCCCTTCCTGCCCCCCTCCCTGCCCCCTTCCTGCCCCCCTTCCTGCTCCGATTGTCCTCCTGCCCCTCCCACCCCCCCCCCCTCTCCCGCTCCTGATCCTCTTTCCCCCCCATCTCCCTTCCTATAGCGGGTCAGGGGGCAGCGCGGCGGCGGCGGGGCAGGCCGAGCCCAGGAGGAGGAGGAGGAGGAGGAGGAGGAGGAGGGGGAGGAGGAGGGGGAGGGGAAACTAGGGAAATTGGGAGGGGGAGGAGGAGGAGGAGGAGGAGGAGGAGGAGGAGGAGGAGGAGGAGGAGCACGCAGTAAGAAGGGAGAAAGGCTGAGGGTTGGCCGAACCGACCCAACCCAAAACCTTAGCAGTGTCTGTGTCTCAATCCCATATGAGATGCCCCTCCTCCCTGAATCCCTCCTCCCTTTTTTCACATTGTTCCTCCCGCCCCTGTGCAAGCGTGCGTGCAGTGAGCGCGAGACCGCTGCTCTGCGGGAGGAGCGCCTGCATTTGCGCATGGCACTGCTCCCCCTTTTAGAGAGTATCTCCGTTTCCTCGTCTCGCGGGTGTCCTTCTGATGACCCCGAGCGGAGTCCAAACCTGACCTTCCCCCACCCTCCCCCGCCCACTCCCGGGCGGACTGGACACGGATGCGTTCGGGCAGACTCTGGGCGCTCCCGAAGTTCCGAGGAGAAGCGAACCGTGTCCTAACGGAGCGGTTCCCCCCGTGCGCCCGGCCTCGCTGGACTGGGCCGCTACCTCGCCAGCCTGGCCTCGGGCGCTCTCCGCTGCTCTGCCGGGGCCGGAGCTGCCGACCAGCATTGGGCGCACGGTGAGATGTACGTAGAAGGCTCTTCTGCGCTGCAGAGTCTCAGCGTGATCCTGCAGCACCGACTTCCAACCAACTTTTCTATAGACACGTATGATGATAATAATAATCATAAGAAGAAGAAGAAGAAGAAGAAGAGTAATACTAATAATGAAACTGTATAAACACAACTTGTCTTGGGTCTGCGCTGCCCCCTTCCCCGTCCGGCGGCCCCTGGCGCGCTCCCTGCGCCGGGGAGGGGGTACAGCACCCGTGCAAGAGGCCCGCGAGGACCTCCAACATTTTGGATGCATGCCGCTAAAGATGATTACAGCCGCCCCGCAGAGTAAGGATAGGCAGCCTTCCCAAGGGTGCCCTTGCATCCTTGCCTCCTGGGTCCATCCCTGGACACTTTCGTTGGCCGCGCCCCGCTCGAAACGCTTCGAAATGGGCGTCCAAGGGCCTTACATCCTTATCCCGCATCCTTACTCTGCGGGTTGACTGTATGGGTCGTTCTTTCTTTTCGCCTGGCTCTGCCGTTCGACGCCGCCCCCCTTCTGGCTACGCGTGAGAGCGGTTCTTCTCCAGAGTGGCCTTTGGCGTGGGGCTCTCGGGGGGGGCGTGGGCGAGGGAGGGTGCAGGCCCAGGCAAGCAGGCGGCCGCTGTTGTCGCCACGTGTGCAGCGGCGGGTTGACCGCGCACCGAGCGTCATTCCTGCCCGGGGTCACTCGCACGTGCAGCCGCAGACCCCTCAGTGCTGCATGTTCTGAGCGCGCCTCCTCTTTACGTTCCCAGCATGCCCAGCATCTCTTTACGTTCCCAGCCTCTCTTTACGTTCTCCCCGCTCCGCAGCCACTCTTTGCGTTCCCAGCCTCCCTGGCGCACAACTTCACTTGGCCGCGGCTCGGCAAGTAGACAGACGCTTCGTGGACCGCCCACCTCGCTGCCACAAGCAGTAGTCGACCCCCTCGTCTCGTCCGTCCCCTCGACTTCGGAGCGAGAGGGGACCAGAGTGAATAGATGTCATGCTCAGGGCCATCGCATGCATGGCGGCGCCGCCAGAGAGTCACACACGTGGTGGGGGAGCGGGGCCTCTGATGCGCATCCCCTGCCGCGCGTTTGCCCGCGCCGCGTGCACACTCGTCTTCTCCCCCTCCCCTCCGCTCGACGCCCTCGCTCGACGCCACCCCGTGGCCGCTCGACGACCTCCTCTCGCGCCACCCCTTCCCCCTCGTCTCCTCGCCTCCTCCTTTCCCATGCCCCCCCACCCCGCTCTCCTCCGCCCCACACCCCCCTCGCGCCCACCCCCCTCGGCCGCTCGGCGCGCCCCCCATAGGCCGCTCGCCGCTCGACGCCCCCCCTCGCTCGACCTCCCCCGTCCTTCACCCCCCATCCCCTCTCCGCCGCTCCCCGCCCCCCCCTGGCGCCCCCCCCCCCCACCCCCTCCCCCTGGGCAGCTCGCTCGACGCCCCCTCCCTGGCGCCGCCCCTGGCCGCCCGCCCTCAAGCGCGCGCCGCCCGACGCCGAGGCTGGTGGAGGCGGGCGTGCCCTTCCAGTTCCTGGAGCGGCGTGGGCGCCGCGCGCCGACGACGACGCCGCCGACGACGACGCCGCCGACGACGACGACGACGCCGCCGACGAGGTCGACGACGACGAGGACGACGACGACGACGACGACGGCGACGACGACGACAACGACGACGAGGACGACGACGACGACGACGACGACGACGACGACGGCGACGACGACGACGACGACGACGACGGCGACGACGACGGCGACGACGACGACGACGACGACGGCGGCGGCGGCGGCGGCGGCGGCGGCAGCGGCCTCCGCTCCCCGCGTGCCGTGCGTCGCACACCATGCCTTGACCGCGCCTTGGAGTCAAGTCGCCGCCAGCCAAAAACGTGCGTGCCGGCCCGGCCGACTCGGCCTCGTGGTGTCCTAGTTGCGCCATCAACGCCCTGCCTCTGTAAAACGACGCGAAGATCGGGACAAAATCGGATCGGGATAACTCGAAATCTCTGAGAATCGGCGGGTTTGGAGGATGTATTGGGCGCCGCGGCCGCTCCAGAGCGTTCCGGAACGCTCTGAGAGCGCTCCGGAACGCTCTGGAGCGATTTATCCCGATCCTAGCCCTGTTTTACTCTGTTCTGTCCGGCCTGACGGGTTTCTCTGCGGCGCCGTTCGACCCGCCGTTGGCTCTCTTCTTCCGGCCCTCTCCCTCCCGCGCCTGCTTGGCGTTCTAGTGTTTTTGCCTGTCCCGCGTTTCTTGGGGTTCGACGACGTTCGACGTTCCCTGGGGTCTGCAGCCTTGTGCGTTCCCGTTCACGATGGATAGTTCGCCTTGACCGCCTTCGCCAACATTTCAAAACCAGCAGCTGATCGCAACCCACTGTCACGCCCGAGGATCAAATCGCAGGCGTAAGGTTGGTTCAGACTTGGCTCCGATGCTGTGCCCAGGGCCTCTTACCATCCCCCTTGTGCGGCGTGGAGCAGCTGTTGAGCAGCGAGCTGGCCCTCCGCTCGTCGAGCGGTGCGAGCGCCCTCTCACTCCCCAGAGGGCTCCTGATCTTCGGAGGCTCCAGGCGGCTTGGCGACCGCATTGCCGCAGACGGCGTGGAAGCGCTGCCCTGGCCTCGGAAGCGGATCTGCGCTGCGGCGACCGGGGGGGCGGACGAGGCAGCGATTGGCTCGGGTTCGGCCTGGCCCAGGCGATTGGCATCGTGTGATCAAAAGTCAGTACTGCTTCATTTGCTGGGGGGGGGGCTCTTCATCCACTTGCCTCCTCCGTTGTTGTTTCCCTTTTGCTCCTCCGCCCCATCCGCGCCCCATCCCCCCAAGGGGGGAAGGAGGAGTAGGGAGGAGGGGGAGGAGGAGGAGGAGGAGGAGGAAGAGACAGAGGAGGAGGAGAGGAGGAGAAGGCCAGGAGTGAGAAAGAGGGAGAAAGGTGAGCTAGGCGCGCAACAGCAGGGTGGGAGGACTCAGCTAAGTGCAGATTGACGATGGCGGCAGGTCAAGCCGCTTCAGGACTGGAAGCATCACCTCGAATGTATGTATGGTACGAGAGCAGACCTCAGTACGACTTCTTCTAACTTACAGTTTCGCTATGTCTGCACCTTGTGTCCTCGTCCGTCTTGCCTCCTCCGCCTGCTCCCCATCACCCACTGGGTTTCGTTTGCATCCGACTCTCCTCGTCGCCCTGCTCCATCCTTTTCCTCCTCTGCCCATATGTTGCGTTCCTCTGTCCCAGATTCACACAATCAGGGAACATGGCAGGGTAGGACACGCAGTACCGAGCTCACCCAGCGCTGATGGCATTCAGCGCCAATTGCATATCAGTTCATGCTGGCGCAGATCCCTTTGTTTGATGGAGTCGACCACTTCATGACCCCGGGTGGGCGAGGCAAATAACGCCAGGTTGAGCATGAGGAAAGAAGGGCAGCGGACGGGTTCAGCAGACATTGATGTCTCATCTTTCCCCTCATTCGTTCGCCAGTTGAATGATCAGAGAGTCGTTTGATGACTGTACGGCTTCCAAGGCACGTCAGCCTTGCGTGCATATTTGCCCTCTGCGACGCTTGACGGGCAGCAGGGAATCGAGCAGGAGCAGGGGCGAGGATGATGAGCAGCAGTACTACCGTCGACACTGATAGTAAAGATCCTTCCCCGTGCATCCGTCCCCTTCGGCCCATCCTTGGCCGCTGTCGCTGGCCGCTTCCCGCTCGAAAAGTGTCGGCATGGCCTTCCAAGGCCCTTGCATCCTTATCGCGCATCCTTACTATCAGTTTTGAATAAAGTAATGAGGAGGGGGAATGAGATGAAGGAGGAGAAGGAGCAGCAGCAGCAGCAGCAGCAGCACGAGCATTACCAAGAAGACCCCAGGCCGGAAAGCAGCTATCAGACGCTCAACAGTTCTTGTTGTCGCAGCGGGGGGAGCCGAGAGGAATGATCTTGATCCTCCGCGAACAACCGCCCGACTTTCCGTCCCTGAGGTCCTGGTTACGTTCACAATACTTACATTAGGTTGACGACCGTGCTTGTTCTTTCTTGGCAGATTCTGGGCACACGCGCTTCGCTATGATACGAATCGGGCCATCTTCGCATCATTAAGTTCTGCCGCTCCTCCTCTTGTTGTTACTTCTCCTCGTCTTGCCCTCCCTCCTTTTCCCTGCCGTGGTGAATGTATTGCCTGGCCGCTGAGGCCGTTTAGTACGGGTCTGGCGCGCAACAGTTTGGCCAGCCAGGGGTGGAGATGTTTAAGGATTCGTTCATATCCTTCGCCCTCGAGTGTATCTCTTCTCCTGCTCCTCCTCCTCCTCCTCCGTCTCCTTCTCCTCCTCCTCCTCATCCTCCTCCTCCTCCTCTGGGGCCCCCTTCCCCCTCCTCCCTGGCCGATCGCCTGGGCAATACTTGTCATGGGTGGTTTCACGTGTTAGTCGCCGTCGTCGTGCGGGGAGGCAGAATTTGTCCGCCCAGGCCAACGCCTACAGCAAGCAGCAACATAGTATTGGCAGCACCAGTGGGGCCTCGCGGTTGTTTTCAGCTGCTCCTCCCTCAAGCCCAAACAGATCCTCCTCATGTCTCTTCTCATTTCCGTCCTCCTCGTCTTCGGTCTCCTCCCTCCTGCTAGCCCTCCTTGTTCCTACTACCCTACCCCTTGTCGTCATTCCGTCCCGTCATCCGTGTCCCTTTCCTCTCGCTTCAGCTCTATCAATCGTCAGAAGCATCATCATATCCTTCCTCCCCCTCCTGGCCCCTCCCTCCTCCTCCTTCTCCTCCTCCTTCTCCTCCTCCTCCTCCTTTTTGTCCTCCTCCTCCTCCTCCTTCTCCTCCTCTTTGTCTTTTTCCTCCTCCTCCTCCTCCTCCTCCTCCTCCGCCTATTCATGCCCTCCTCACCCCTCCACCCCTCCCAATTCCCCGAGCTCCCTCATCTCCTCTACCCGCCCTTCTCCTCCGTCGGCCGCGGATCGCCCCCAGTTCGGGGCGTACGGATATCAGGGCAAACTCAAGAACGGCATTGTGGGCTCCCAGCGGCCCGTGCCCAAGGGCGTGCCTTGGCCCAACCCAGAGTGCCCGGCCGCCTTCTTCGAGTGCGGGGAACCGGAGCCTTAGAGGATGAGGGCGAGGAGGACGACGGCGACGATGGTGACGATGATGATAATGATGATGATGATGATGATGATGTTGTTGATGATTATGATGATGATGATGATGATGATGATGATGGTGATGGTGATGGTGACGGTGATGGTGATGGTGATGATGATGGTGGTGGTGATGATGATGACGATGCTGAGAATGAGGATGATGATGATGGTGATGATGATGATGATGATGGTGATGGTAATGATGATGATATTGATGATGCTGCTAATGATGATGGTGATGGTGATGTGTAATGGCGATGGTGATGTTGCTGGTGATGCTGATGATGATGACGATGATGATGATGATGATGATGATGATGATGATGGTGATGATGATGATCATGTTGATGATGGTGTTAATGATGACGATGATAATGATGGAGGTGATGGTCATGATGGTGGTGATGCTGGTGATGATGATGAGACGATGGCGATGCTAATGATTATGATGATGATGTTGATGATGATGGTGATGATGATCATGCTGATGCTGATGCAGATGATGATGATGCTGATGATGATGATGATGATGATGATGATGATGATGATGATGATGATGATGCTGATGCTGATGCTGATGCTGATGCTGATGCTGATGCTGATGCTGATGCTGATGCTGATGGTGGTGGTGGTGGTGGTGATGGTGGTGGTGGTGATGATGAGGAGGAGGAGAAGGAGGAGGAAGAGGAGAGGAAGAGGGGGGAGGAGACGGAGTTCGAGGAATAACAGAAAGAGGTAGAGAAGCAGGAGGAGGAAGAGGAGGACCACGGCGACAACGACGAGGACAAGGAGGAAGAAGAGGAGCAGGAGGAGATAAGGAAGAGGACGACGACCACCTCGACATTGACGTTGGTGATGGCTTTCGGCTCTCCTGCCCGGTAGTGAACAGGGTAGTGACATGAGGTTTGGTGGTTCGCCTGTCCTTCGCTCGTTCCTGATGGTGTCAAGGGAGGCCCACCCTTGCCTCCGTGTTTCGCCGCTGCCCTTGCTGGCGGGAGGATGGAAGAGAGGAGAGGAATGCTCGGATGCTCCTCTCCAGCAGTCGGCGAGCCACGCCCGCTCACCCCGCGCCCGCCGCTGCAGCAGCCGCCGCGTCGGCCCGCGCCCGCTCCCGCGCCAGGTGCTCACGGTGCCGCCCGGCGCCGCCGCCGGCAGGCTCGCAGCCTCGCCCCGGGAGAGCGGCGGCTCTCCGCCTCGCGGCCTGCCGCCCGCGCCGCCCGCGCGCTGGCACGCCGTGCCCCCTCCCCTCCTGTCGGGCGACGAGAACTATGCACATGCACCGATCCTGGCAAGGCCCATTTTTGACCCAGGATCGGTGCATATGCCTTCCTGGCCAAGGTAGGAGGACGTATGCACCGATCCTGGGCTCAGGATGGGCCTGGCCAGAATCGGTGCATGTGCATAGTTCTTTTTCCTCTATCCTGCCTGAGCTCGTCAGACCCCCAGGCGTCCTCGGGAGGGTCTTCGCGGCCAGGCGCGACGGCGTCTTCGCCCCGGGGCGCCCGCGTTCCGCGAGCCCGCCCGCGGGCGAGCCCCCAGGGCCGGCGGCGGCCGCCGCGCCCAGGCCCCCGCCGAGCGCGCCGTCGGCCGCCACGCCGGCGCGCAGCTTCTCCTCCTCGCCCGCCTGCGCCTCCGCGTGGTCGCCGACGCTCCGCGCGGCCGAGGGGGGCCTCGGGGCCGCTGCCGCACGCGCGCTCGCGCCGCCACGGACGTCTCTTCGAGAGGCCGCAGCTGGCAGCCGCGGCGGGCTCACGCCGCGGCTGCCAGCCGCGGCGACGGCGAGAGGCGACGGGCCGCACCCCCCTCGCGGGAAGAGGGGGGGGGGGCGGCGCGCGCCGCCGGGATGGAGCGGGGGGGCCAGCAAGCGAAGCTTGAGCCCAAATGGGTACGCAGAGGGAGGAGGAGGAGGAGGAGGAGGAGGAGGAGGAGGAGGAGGAGGAGGAGGAGGAGGAGGACGACAAGGAGGAGCCTTCTCGTGGCCAGTATGGGGCCACTGACAGTCAGAAGGCATGAGTTTTAGAGCACACCATAACTCGATACTTCAAAGATGGTGTCCTGAGGGATGGGGTCCTGAGGACGAGGTGCTTGAAATAACGTGAACCCATCCTTGGATCCCCTTCCACCCCATCTCTCAGGACCCGATCCTTGAACCACCGAATAACGTGACACGAACGCCATCTGCTTCCTGCTTCCCCTAGGAGGGCCTCAACGGCGAGTCCAAGGACAACCCGGGAGAGTCCAAAATGGTCGTGAAGCTCATATCCGAGGTGCAGGCCACAGGGGAGCTCGGCTACGGAGACATAGGCGACTCCAGCGCCAGGGGGGCAGGAGCCGCAGCACAGCAGGTACAGGAGGCAGGTCCAGACCGGCCCCCCCTCTTCTCCTGGCAGGGCGCCCGAAAGTGAACTGCGCACAGACACGCTCAGCGTTCAGAAGGGATTGTGCACGCCAGGTCTGCGCAGATTGGCTGAGATGGCGCGTGCACCGTTGTGGTTTCGATGCGTTACTTTGTCCGGTGCCCTAGTTTTGAGCCCGGGGGGGATCAAGAATTCATGCAGTGCACCCTCCCCCTCTACACTGTCCTCGTGCTCCCCATGCACATCTCCCTCATATTGCCATCGCGTTCCTTCCCCTCCTCCAGATCTTCGATGCTGCGGCGGACGAGGGCGGCCTGCCCAGGCCTGCTGCGACGTGGTGCCCCGCGCACCTCGAGTTCGAGGAGTTCGTCCAGTGCGCCGACCTGGACCCCATGGACTACCTCGGCAATGCGTGGGCCGACTTGTTTGCCAAGGTGGGGGCGCTGGAGCACAAGCTGCCCGACGCCTTGGCGGACCTGTTCAGGGTGCGCCTCGCGGACGCGCGCGAGGAGGCCGCGGTGTTGGCGTGGCACCAGGCGGCCCTTGGCGCCCTCGCCGAGGACGCCCGCGCGCTGGTGCAGCGAGTGCACCGCCCGGCGGCGCCCGTGGCCCCCGCCGTGCTGGGCCACCGCCACCAGCTCCAGCGCGGCCCTGCAGGCTGGCGGTGCACGGAGTGCCTCGCGACCGCCACCACAGGCGGCGAGGCGGCGGCTGGAGAGCTCGAGCTGCGAGCCGTCGGCCCTGCAGGGAATGATGGCGCGCGTCCATGCACGCCTCGCCGCCTCCTCCTCCTCCTCCGCTTCGGTTGCTGCTGCTGCGGCCCCGCTGCCCAGCGCCCGAGAGGATGCGATCGCGATCGCCATGAGGGCGGCCGATCGCGTCCTCGGCCCGGTGATTGGTCATCCTGGGCCCGTGGCCGCCAGAACCTGGATTCCGGTGCGCCCTGCGGAGCGCGAGGGGCGATCCCGTTCCCCGAGGCGGGGGGCCGTGGTGGCCCCCAAAGGTGTCTCGGCCCGCGTGGGGGAGGATGGCCATCCCGCCGCGAGACCCTGGATTCCTGTCGGCACGGTCGGAGAGGGAGCCGACGACGTTCTTGGGGTCGGCCTTCGGCTTCTTGGAAGGAGCGGCACAGGTCAGCCGACCGCCTGTGCTGGTCCGTCGGGGTCCGAGGGACCCGAGCAAGCCCCTGAGGGGCCCACTGTGTCTAGTGGGCAAGGGCATGCACCTCCCAACGGAGCCAAAGGGCCCGAGAATTGTGGGAGGGCTCCCAGTGGGCTTGTTACTGGACTTAGTAACGGGGAGCCCCCCCATAGGGTAGCGGCGAGCCCCTCGGTGGTGCCCAGTAGCGGCTCACCCCCTGAGATGACCTTTCAGCGGTTGTCGTGGCCTCTTCGAATTTCCTTCCGGCCGGACGTCTAGAGAAGATTCGGTATGAGCTCATTAGAGGCCACCATATGGCGTCTGAGGGGCCTTTCGTATTCTGCCCCAACTGCGGCGGATCTGCATCCAGCCGCCAGTCCCCAGTGCTGATGGCCCCATGCAGAGGGCCAGTCACCTGGGAGACGAGCCGAATGCGTGCTGCAGCCCTCAGAAACCTTAGGGCTGGACGGCACCCGCGCACGGGGGTCCCCCTAAGCGGCGTCGCCCCCAGCGCCTAGTGCACCGTCTACCCCCAGGCACTCTAGTTTACTTTTCCTCCTGCTTTAGTTTGCTGCAGTGACCCTGTGGAGCCCCGCATCCTCCTTCCCGTCCTCCCCCATCTCCTCCTCCTCCTCCTCCTCCGCCTCCTCCTCCTCCTCCGCAAATCGTATTATAGTTTGGTGCACATGCGTTTATCTAAGAAGTGCTTGTTTCAAGAACCCTTCGCAACGATGCGATACGAGGCATCAAGACATCGCTACCCCACTGTCGAAATCATTTGGCTCTTGAACAAAAAGTTGCCAGACATCTGCGCGCGCATTCCGTGGAGCCGTAAGAAAAACCATAACTAGGTGTCCAGCCGGTCTGCCACTCGAAACCATGGGGGCCCTTTCGCGCGCGCATGTCGAAAACGCTCGCCCACCATAGCGCGCCCAGCAGTTCTATCTAATAGAACCATGCGGGGCACACACGCGCGACCGCCGCGCGCACGTCGGAATTCTTGGACAACCATCGGCCTTTCAACATTTGCAGCACAGAGGGTTTCAAACCTATTCGAACACCGTATGGATCTCAATAGAAAAATAGGTCACGATGTTTTGACTTCGATGGGCGAGGATTGTTTCATTTTCCTCATCGGCACGATCGTTATCATCGTCGTCAGCATCATCATCGTCATCGTCACCATCATCATAATCATCATCACCACCATCATCATCATCATCATCATCATCACCACCATGGTCGTGATCGCCACCGCCGCTATTATTGTCGTCGCCGCCCTCGTCAAAGCTGCGCGCGCGGGCTCGCTGCCATCATCATCACCGACACTAGCGCTATTATCATCGCCAGTTGCATCGTTGCCTCGTCGCTATCACCACCATCGTACTCATGACCATGACAATCGCCGTCGCCGCCGACATCGTCCTTACCGCCGCCATCAGTAAGTATCATCAGCGTAATCGTTATCGTCGTTGTCGGGTTGGTGTGCGGGTGGGATGTTTGCACTAGCAGTGGAGTTGACGACCCCAAGATTTTCAAAATCCAGTGCACCGCATAGGTTGCACCGCATGGCCTACACATCCAGAGCGCAAGATTTCATTGATTGTGGGACCACGCTGTCTAGTCTAACACCCCCTCTCGGCTTTGCAATTGTCTCCCTTTGTCTTGCATCTCCGTTCCCCCTGCCTCCTCCTAGTATGGTTATTCCTCGTCCTCCTCATCCCGTCCATGTTTCCTCCTGCTGCAACTCAACATACGCCCCCCCTTCTCCTCCCCATCGTCGTCCACCTCGTCTTGCTCCGTCGCCTCTTCATCCCCATTCCCCTGTTCCACATCCTCCTCTGACTGCCCTTGCTCCTCCTCCCTATCCTTCCCATGCTCCCCGTCTTCGTCCTCCTCATCCTTGCCCTTGCTCGCCATCCTCCCTGCTCCGTCCTCACCCCCCCCCTGGTCGCAGCATAGAGGCGGATGAGATGCCCGCTCCGCCTCGCACGATGGCTGGCATCGGGTGGCGCACGGATTGCCACTTCCCCTGCCCAGGCCAGCGCGCCCACTGCAGCATCGTCCTCGTCCCCCCGCTCCTCCATCGCATCCCCTCTTCGCCTCCCCATCCCCTCCTCCGCATCCGCCCCACCACCGTAGTCACCAGGCATCACCACCAGCCACAGCACAAAAAGGCCACCACAGCCATGAGCACCACCTGCCACCGCCGAGGCGTGGTCGCGCCGTACAAGGGGCAGGTGCGCACGCTCCGCCAGATGATCGCAGACACCATACCCGAGGCCCTCGAGAACAAGGAGTGCCGGACGTGTCGCGGTTGCCGTTCCTTCCTTCTGTTGTTTGTCCCGCGTCCACGTCCTCCTCCTCAGCATCTTCCCTGTCCTCATCTGCTTGCCCTCCCCGTCGGGAAGGGGGTGCAGGTAGGGAGGAGGGGGAGCGAAGTGTAGTGGAGCGGACCCCGTTGCGGATGCAGGTCGAGGTGAGACGAGTGACGAGAAGGGGCGGAGGACAAGGAGGGTGCTGGAGGCGGGCGGGGGAAGAGGTGGGAGAGTGAGGAGGGAGGTGGGAGGGAGAGAAGAAGGAGGAGGAGGAGGAAGAGGAGGAGGAGGAGGACGGCGACGACGACGACGACGAGGCAGGAACGAGGCGGAGGGAGGATGAAGTGGAAGAGAGAGACAGGCAGAAGAGGAGAGGGTGGACAAGGACGAGGACGTGTGTCTTGCCGACCTTATGACCTCTATGCGTTCCAGCCCTGCCCGCATCCAGCCCTTTTACTCATGAGGTGCACGACGTTCTGCCGACCCCCAGAAGAGGACACGTGCTGTTTCCGACTTCGTATGCGTTGTTCGTCGCCTTCAGGTGTTGTTGATCCGGCCTTCGCTTCCCCAGCGTCTATTGCGGGGTTTCTTGAGGGCCTCTTCAAGGCCTAGGGGGGGCGGCTTGCTGAATTGTCAGGGCTCCTGGAGGCTTTCGGGCCCCCCTGGGGACTTCTTGGGGGCCTATTGGAAGCATGTTGGGGGTCTCGGTGGCCATCTGGTGGGGAAGGGCTCCTAGGGTCCCTGCGAGTTCGCCCTCGTAAGGCTCACTCGAGGGTCGTGTTGGGTGTCTTGGAGGCCTCTTGGGTAGTCTTAGGGCCCCATTGGGCCGTCTATGCGCCCTCTTTCTCGGTGGTCTCTCGGCCAGTTGTGGATTCCCAGACGCCAGACCTATCCCAAAGCGACCGAACATCCATGATGTCTCTGGCTCTGTAGACCCTCGTCGGGAGTCCGCTTAAGGCACTCTTGTGATGTATTGTGCCATCTTGAGGCTACCGTGGGTATTCTTGAGGCCTCTCAGGTGGAGCCCCTCTGGAGCCCCTCTTATGGAGCCATATCAGAAGGCATGTGGGGCATGTGGGCTGCCGCGGGGCGTGTACTTCGAGGCGCCGAGGGCCCCAGAGTGGCGTTGGTGAGTTCATACCCTCCAGCTCCACCACCCCGTCTAGCAGGATGTTGGACCTCAGGGGAGGGGGAAAGGAGGAGGGGGACAGCCGAATGTCTCTAGCAGGATTTCAGGCCACAGGGGTGGGGGGAAGAGCGCGGGGGGGAGCAGCCAAATGTGTCGCACCCTGTGAACCCCGCAGCACGCGGGTGGTCGGCGGATGTCCCTTCTCGTTCCCTCTCCGAACTTACCTATAACAGACTTCATCGATGTTCGTCTCATTCGTGTTCCGTTGCAAGCTCGGTATACATTATTTATTTTTCGTCTCCCATTCGTTACCCCTCCTGCTCTTCTTCCTCCCTCCTCACCTCCATTGGCATCCCTCGTTCCACCTCCCAACATCCATCCATCTCCCTCCCTCTCGTAGTCTTCCTCCCTCCCTCCATCTCGCTTCCTCCTCCAACCATTATTCCTGATCTTCGCACCTTCCTACTTCTCGCCGCATCCTCCCTCGTCCCTCCCAACTCCTCTTCGTCCTGCCTCATAATTACTGCCCCCCGCCCCCCCTTTTCCAGCCTTGTCTTTTCTCCTATCCCTCCCTCATCCCCTGTGCCCTCCTCATCTAGTCCACCTCATCCGCGCCCTCATCCCTTCCCCCCCTCCTCCCGCAACCATATCTCCTCATCATGTCTCAGAAACCCCTCCGCATCGTTCCATCCATCCCCTTCCCTCCTCCCCCCCACTTCGTCCTCTTCCTTCGTACCTCCTGAATCCGTTTCCCTTCCTCCCTTCCTCCCCTCCATCACTGTTTCTCCCTCCCACGTGCATTTTGCCTGCTGGTGCATTTTGGCTGCTGGTGCATGTTACCGGCTGGTAAATTCATTATGTATCTTTCATTTTCCCAGCCATGGGCTTACATGATTGCAGTTCATGCCTGAGCCAAAGATGCGACGCGCACCGCGGACGCTCATTGTGCGAGAAGCTCCCTGCAAGATGCGGAGCGAAAAACCTGGAGTTTCAATTTCGTCGTCATCCAAAGGATGGTCGTTCCCTTCCCCTCTCTCTCTCTCTTTCTCTCTCTCTTTTGTTTTTCTCTCTCTCTCTTTCTCTTTTTCTTTTTTTCTCTCTCTCTCTCTCTCTCTCTCTCTCATCCTAACCCACCCACCTCGCCCATACTCCAGGAGGGGAGAACAACACACAGGCACAATTAATCGTCGATCCCCAAGAAGATTTGGGAAAATCCGGGAATTGGGCGGGAAGGCGAAAACTTAGAACATGTTGGAATATGTGGGGGCTCCTTTTATTTGTGTGTGTGCTTATTTCTGTGTCCTTGGGCCCCCTGAGTACTTCCCTCCCTCTGTCGCTTCCCTCTCCATCTCTCGCCAGCCCTTCCCCTCCACCCCGCAGCCTCCTCCACGCAAGGCCAGAGGAGCCGAGTTACCCAGGCTCAGGAGGGAAAGAATACACAGACACAATGAATCGTCGATTCCCCAGAAAATATGGGAAAATGTGGGAAGTGGGGGAGAAGACAGGAACCAAGAAAATATTGGAAAATATGGGGAATCGGGTTATTTGTGTATATTTACTTGTGTGTCCCAGTTCCCCTTTCACAGGTCCCATGCGCTTCTGAAAGCATCGCGGCTCCTCTCCTTCAATCGCTTCGCGCACTCTGCCGGCCCATCTTGTATCATTGTTGCCAGATGCCCCTGTGCTCGCGAGGGCTTGGGATGTGCAGTGTCGTGGTAGTTTAGCTGAGTTGTCTCTGCCATGTGCTTGCGTGTTCGCGCGAATTGGACAGATGTTTAGTCACAGTACTTTGCAGAGGCTGTCGCGTGAAGTTCACGCGGGGCCGACAGTCGCAGGGCAATTCTCACGGGAACACTGCCCCACCCAAGTTTTGCCATCGAACTCAGAAAACACGAGGAGGTAAGGGCAGTCAATCATGTCCAGATGTCGACGTCATGTTTACCCCTTTGCGTAGGTTGCCGGGTTATCTGAGAGATATCTTGGGGGTTCTGGGAGTTTCGGGGAAGCCGCCTGATGCCCCCGAAACTCGTGGGTTCCCCCCCCCCCTCCCTGCCACGGCGAGGACCGGGCTCTTCGCACGCGGAGGTGCAGTCGTCGTAAACAGTTTTGCGCTTCGCGCGCGGACGTACAAACACTGTAAGCCATTTAGTTAACGCGCTTCGCGCGCGGAGGTCTAAATAGTGCAAACACTTTAGCGCGCGTATCGCCCGCGGATGCGTGAAGCCTGTAAATCGCTTAGCGCGCGGAGGGGTGGATGCTTTGATCAGTTTGGCGCGCTCCGCGCGCTGAGGTGCAACTACTGTTAACAGTTCAGCGCGCTTCGCGCGCGAGGATGTAAAGATGGTATACAGTTCAGCACGCACGCGACTGTGATATACCGTTTAGCGCTCTTCGCGCACGGAGGTGCGAGCAATGTAAGCTGCGTGGCGCGCTTCGCGCGCGGCGGGCTGCACGAATGCAAAGCAGAGCGCACAGCGAAATCAGCCGTGCGAATATCGCGAAGGGGGAGGCGCTGGAATCACGCGATCTCGCCGCGCTCGCCGCGCGGGGTACGGCAGCGGCGACGGGCCGCGGCCAGACCGACGCCATGCCGAATCTGCCATGGGCGAAGTGGACATCTCTGCGAAATCCACTCCCCGGGGACGGCCCGGCATGGTCTGGCACGGGCCCTACGAAACAAGATGCGCGCTGTGCAGAACACGTCGCGGCCAGACATAGCGCCGGCCACACGTCGAACGCGCGCCGCGTCGACCCCGCTGCGCGCGAAAGCCCCCCCACTCGCGACGCTCAACCTCGCGATGTCCAAACGCGGGAAATCCTGGCCTGGCGCGAAGACACTAGGGCGGGGATCGCATCGCATGCTTACCACATGTTTCTCGCAGCTCACGGCATGCCCCCCACTGCTTTGCCGCAGTTCCATCACTTCTGTAGCACAGCAATCAACTGCGATCACCCTGCGGTAAAACACTTCCTCGGGCTCGGGCCCGGGTTGGGGCTGAGGCTCGAACACGGGCTCGGACTAGGGGTCGGGCTCGAGCTGGGGCTCGGGTTCGGGTTCTGGCTCGGGCTCGGGCCCTGGCTTGGGCCCAGGCTCGGGCGCGGCTGAGGCTCGGGCCCCCCGTGCCATGGCGATGATTGGGCGACTTCTGCAGCGGCCTTTCCGAGGCTGCTTGTTGCCCCCTGGGTTCTTGGCTCACTACCGAGGCTCGCTGGGGGGGGGGCCTTCCCACCCGGCCTAGCGGCGCGGATTATCACAGATTGGGCGGGGGTGCATGTGCCTCCCCCAACAATCGGATTCTTGTTCATTCGGTCCACAGACACGGATTATCACAGAGTGGGAGGGGGCGCATGTTTCTTCCCCACGGGATTCTTTTTCATTCGGCCACTGGACACTGCCCATCACAGATTGGGCGGTGGCGCATGCCCCCCCCCCCTCACACCCACAATAGGGCTCCTTATGATTAGGCCCGCAGGCTTGGATTTTCACAGATGGGCGGAGACGCACGCTTCCTCCCCCACAGTCGGCGTCCTTCTTATTAAGCCCACAGACAGGGATTCTCGCAATCTTGGTGGAGGCGAAGGTTGCTTCCATCACGCGTCTTTTGAGACCCCCAGGCAGCCCCCGCGAGCACTGTTCGGCCACCCCCAGGTAGCTTCTGGGAGCGCATTCCAGCCCTCCAGGCAGCTCCCGCGAACACCTCCCGCGCCTCCCAGGCAACTCGAGAGAGTACTTTGATTCTGGCCCTCCACGCAGCTACCGCAAGTATCACTTGGGCTTCCCAGGCTGCTCCTGCCAGCACCTGTCAGGCCCCCCCAGGCGGCGCCCGAACGTACCCGCAGGCTCTCGCGAGAATTTTTCAGCATGCTCGAGGCTCCCAGGCAGCTGACCATAGTGCGTTTCGGGCCCCCTTGGCAGTTCACGCGAATACTTCCTGGGCCCCCCAGGCAGCTCCAGCGGATGCCCTTCGGGCATCGCAGGCAATTCCGGTGACTAGCCCCACGACTAGCCCGTTGGCAGTACGTGGATGGCCCCATGCATGATTAGCCCGTGAAGGCCCCGCGATTTGCCCCGTCACTAGCTCCGCAACAAGGATTTTTGATTGGCTAGTGACTAGCCAGTGGCTGGCCCCATCCACGTTTCGCCCCGCGGCAATTCCGTGACATGCCGCGCGACCGACCGCGATTAGCCCATGACTGGCCCCGCGACAAGCCAGTTGCTAGCCTCGTGGCGAGTCCCCGCGACTAGGCTTGCGATTTGCCCGTGGCTAGCCCCATCCGCGATTTGCTTGTGAATGGCCCCGTGACTAGCCACGTGACCAGCCAGCGATCAGTGAGTAGCCCTTTACGAGCCCCGTGGCTAGCCCCGCGACAAAACCTGCCACTGGGCCTGTGGCTAGCACGTGAATGGCACCGTGGCGATCTCGCGACTGGCCCCGTGGCCAGCCCGCGATGAGCCTTGCGGCTAGCCCGCGACGGGCCCCGTGGCCAGCGCCGCGGCCGGCTCCCCGGGCTGCTCTTGCTAGTAGTTTTCAGGGCACCCCAGGCGGCCCACAGGAGTACCTCTGCTGACCTCCCGGGCAGCTCCTGCAAGCACTTTTCGAGCACCCCGGGGCTCCCGAACGCATTTTTCAGTTTCCCCGGGGGCCTCCCAAGAGGTACCTTCACGGGCATCCCGCGCATGCCTTTCGGGCCTCCCAGGCTGCTCCCGCCAGCGCCGCTCGGGCCGCGCAGTCTGTCACCCCATGGAGACGGATGGTCGCAGATTGCTCGGGGGCGCAT
>CAUYUJ010002803.1:8123-40623 GCA_963575745.1 Prorocentrum cordatum | reverse complement strand
AGTAATAGTATTAGTAGTAATAGTAATAATAGTAGTAGTAGTAGTAGAAGTCGTAGTAGTAGCAGCAGTAGGAGTAGTAGTCGTAGTAGTAGTAGTAGTCGTCGTCGTCGTCGTCGTCGTCGTCGTTGTAGGTGTCGTCGTAGTAGGAGTAAATATATTAGTAGCAGTAGTAGTATAAAAAAACAACAGTACCAGTAGTAGTAGTAGTAGTAGTAGTAGTAGTAGTAGTAGTAGTAGTAGTAGTAGTAGTATAAGAAGAAGAAGAAGAGGTAGTAGTAGTACCAGCAGTAGCGGCAGTAATAGTAGTAGTAGTAGTAGTAGTAGTAGTAGTAGTAGTAGTAGTAGTAGTAGTGGTATCAGTAGTAGCAGTAGTGGTCGTAGCAGAAGTACTTGTAATAGTACTAGTAGTAGTAGTAGTAGTAGTAGTAGCAGTAGTTGTAGCTGTAGTTGTAGCTGTAGTAGTAGTAGTAGTTGTTGTTGCAGTGCTTGCAGTAGCGCAAGGAGTAGTAGCAGTAGTAACAGTAGAAGTATAAGCCGTAGTAGTACCAGTAGTAGTAACAGTAGTAGTCGCATTTGTAAATGTTAAAATAAGAGAGAAGGTAATGGTAATAGAACGCATGGTGAGAATCGCATATGTGCCTGCATCTCCTTCGTGATTCAACCAAGCTGAAATGGTGAGAAGACTGTTGCCATGCCACACGTGTTTGATGATGTTGCTACTCGAACATCAGAAGATAGCAATTTTGATGTGTAAAGTTCCCCCGCGATAGTGAAGTTCCCCCTTGGCACCCCTCTTCCTCGACCAATTCTGTCTTGGCCAGAGATTATCAATTTTCAGTGGTGAAAGGGGGGTATGATTTATTATCCGGGGCATGCGGTTCTCATATATTGGACGGGGGCGTATGGTTCCTGCCCCAACACCGGATTCGTTGCATTCGGCTTACAGACGCGAATTCTCACAGATTGGGCGTGGGCGCATGTTCTTTCACATTGGAATTCCAGTTCGTTCGGCCCACAGACACTGATTATCATAGATGGGGCGGGTGAGCACGGTTCCCCCCCACATCCTCCCTTCACCCCCCTCTTCACAATCCTCCTCCCCTCCTTTTCCCTCGCTGCCCTCCCCACTCGCCTCCCTCCTCCCGCCCGAGCGGGGCAGTCACCAATCACGGAGCTGAACCGCAAGGCCACGCCCTCCATCCCGCCCCCCCCCTCGACCACAACCCCTCCCCCTTCCCCCATCGTCACCCCCTCCCTCCCCCCTTCCCGCTTGGGCTCCCCTTCCCCCCCCTCCACCCTCATTCCTTCCCCCCCCTCGAGGACCTGGAGATCGCTTCGGTTGATAACTTCCAGGGCCGCGAGAAGGAGTCCCGGGTCGCTCCCGCGGCGGCCCTTGGGCGGGAACGGTCGAGAGGGGCTTTCGGAGGGCAGGGCCCATGTCTTCGAGGGAGCAAGATCGAGAGAGAGAGAGAGAAATAGAGAGAGGAGGAGAAGGCGGAGGAGGAGGAGGAGGAGGAGGACGACGATGACGACGAGGACGGGGACGAGGACGAGGATGAGGACGAGGACAAGGACGAGGACAACGACAGGCGGAGGAGAAGGATCGCCCGGACATGATTGGCCGCCACAGCACATCCCTCGCACGCCCGCGTGTCTCCGCGCGCGCAGCGGCCTGGCCGTGGTTCGCGCGCATGCGCGCGCGCGCCTCTCGGCGGGACCCCCCCGGTCGGCAGCACGAGCCCTCGGAAAGGGGGAGGGAACGGTACGGTTGGACCGAGGTCTAAGATCGAGGCCGGTCCGGGGAGGGTACCCTCATATGTTTCGTGGTTGTTGGATGTTCTTGCGCATCCTGGAGAGGGTGCCCTTGAGTGGTCCCTGCATTT
Organism: Prorocentrum cordatum; assembly: GCA_963575745.1. Lineage (NCBI taxonomy): Eukaryota > Dinophyceae > Prorocentrales > Prorocentraceae > Prorocentrum > Prorocentrum cordatum. Next base: position 38,740 of record CAUYUJ010002803.1, on the reverse strand, counting down.
CGGCCGGCGAAGGGCCTCATGCTCTTGCCGAATGTTTTGTGATCTGCGGCGCGACCGTAGCATGAATCAGGGCGCGCGGAGTCGCGACGGGCTCCGTTTCCACAGAATCGGCGCGCTCCGGCGCCGAGTCAGGCGGCGGTGGCCTCATGTTTCGGGCGGTGCCTTCCCCGATCCACGGATCCGGCGCCCCCGCGCCAAATCCACGGGTCCCCGATCCATGTCAGTGTGTGTGCCCGAAAGGCCGTAGGAGGACGGACAGGGCACAGTTCGCACGAGAGTCAAGACCAGCCCTAGCTTTTGACGTGTACCTCCATGGTTGGCCCTGGGCCTTCGTGAAGGAGGCTTTATGTTCTTGACCCACGCCCCTGCTTCACACCAAGGGTGCATCAGCGATCCTACAGTACACCCTCCCGTCCCAAGTCCTCTCGTCATGCTCCACGCGAGCATGAGGAGGGGAAAAAACACACAGACACAATTCATCGCCGATCCCCCGGAAAAGATTGGAAAATATGGGAGGCGGGAGGGAAGACGAGCACCCGAAAAATATGGGAAAGGAGGGGAATCCTGATGTTTGTACCTGTTTTTTTGTGTCTGCCCCAGGGCCCCTTCAATCGGGCCGGACGAAAGGGGGGGATTGGGAAAGGGGGGGTTACGAAATTTGCTGCATGCAGCTGGTTTTGGCCCCACCGAGTGGCCCAGTCCTCGATACATAGCCGCTTTCGGCGCCGGGAGGCGCCGGGAAAATCAGCTACGTGAGCTGATTCTCAACCCCCCCCTTTGCTATCCCCCCCTTTCACCCGACCCGATTCAAGCACACACCCTCCCGCCCCGGGGAGCCCCCTCGTCGTGCTCCGCGCGAGCCGCCCCCCCTGCACTCCGGGGCCCCACCCTCGCGAGAGAGGCGAGGGCCCCGTGGGCCTGCCATCCACGCGAGGAGGCCCCCGCTCGGAGGAGAAGCCGCCCTCCACTTTCCAGGGGGGGAGAAAACACAGAGGCACAATGAATCGTCGATCCCCCCCAAAAAATATGGGAAAATGTGGGGAGTGGGGGGGAAGACAAACGCCCAGAAACCACGGGGAAGTGTGGGGCCTCCGGTTCTCTGTGTCTGTTGGTCTGTGTGTCCCAGGGCCCCCCTCGCTCACGGGGAGCAGAAAGCCTCAGGACATGTCCAGCGCGAGCCCACGTTTCGGACAAGAGCCGCTCTCCATCCGCGTAAGACTTGCGCACGCTCCAACTTATGCCCACATACTGTGACGAGAGCTCAACGATAGCCTCCTTTGAAAAGCAACGCCCGCCATCTGTGCAAATGCTGCACTGGTTGAGACTCAAGGCCGGATGGTTCATGAAGGCTCAAGCGAGAGCCCCATTCTGAAGAGGAGCCGGCACCCATTTTTGAAGCCGCTGGAAACGTTGAAGTGAGGCATGTTCGCGGCGCCAAGGCGAGATCCACAGTTGGAGACCCACCAGTCTTTATCCTTGTGGCTCCTGGAAGCGACCAAAGTGGATGTGTGAGGCCTTACGGCAAGAGTCATTAGTTACGAATATGGGCGTCGCAAAGGCGGCTCGCTATGACTAGTGAACCCGCCCACTACTTGTCTAACCACCAGAAGCGTTCAAGACGAATTTGCTCGGCTCAAGGGCGAGAGCAACATTTTGACATGATCGACCCCCGAACCCGTAAAGGAATTTAGCAGCGCGAGGCATTGCTACGTTTTCGAGACACCTGATCGGGCAACATGCAATGGCAATGCTGACCATGCCAGAGATTGTACTGTGGTGTGCTATCCCGTGCTGAAGCGACATGTGTCATGCCGCAATGAGATGCGTTGTTCTCTTTCATGTCGTGGACCAAGGCGTCCGTGGCATCGGAACCCTGACAGAAATGATGTGGATATTAAGCTCGAGCTGCCTGAACGCATAGCTGGTCCGGAACTAGTTGCAGTCGAAACGTGTGTGACGCTCAATCAGCTCGAGCTCAAGATCCGACTCAGTTCCGAAGCGCAACACGGGGCGCAGGGCGCGTGGACGTCCCACGGAATGTGCCAGGGGTGCAGAAGGGAATGCGCCAAAGTACGTAAGAGGGGACGTGGCAAGGGACGCGCACGGAACGGGCAGGGAAAGCGCCAGGGGATGCGCCAAGGGAAGGCGACAGAGGACGAGCCAGGGACACGCCGAAGGGGGGCGAGCATGCGCCGCCCCGCTGTGGGACGTTAGGAACCATGTGTTGTCACGTGTGTCCCGCTCCGCGGCGTTAGGAACCCATGTCTTTTCACATGTCCAGGCCACCCAGGGACGGACATCTTAGATGTGGTCGTGAAAACACGAGGCTCCAGTTCGGGTCAACAATGTTAGACACCGCCCTGTGTGGCCCGGACACGTTAAAAACATGGCTCCAGCTCGGGACCATCATGTTAAACACCGGAGACATATTACCGTCCTAACATGCGGTCGTCTAGGGCGCCCTGGGCAAGTGAAAGCAAGCATTTCGCTTAAGACGTCCTCTGATTCCTGGCCCCCCAAAGAGGCCCCGCTCGAAGCATCCCCCAACTTTGCAAAACCAGCGTTTCGCCTGAGGCATCCTCAGCAATTTGATATAAAACAAACGTCTCGCTAGGGACATCCTCAACTGTTTAATTCGTCGGCCCTACGCGACATCGTTATCCATCGCAGAATGAATTCGCCGGCCCTACGCAAGTCGAGGCTGGGGGGGCAACCAACCAAGACAGAACCCTGGGCCCGAGCTCTTTCCGGGAAAAACGCTTGGTCACTAGTTGTGTCTACGTGTTGGAAGCGTTGAGACAAACTTGCGCGGTGCAACGGCGAGGGCCACAATTTGAAGCCGACTCGCCCACCACCCGCGCAGCTGCTGCAGCATTCTATACTCTGGCCCCAGGCAGTGCCGAACTCCCGGGCGGCCCGCCCAGCCCGCCCTACCGGTACGTCGGGTGGTCCGACGGGGGAAGGACTACCCATGAAGACAAGCGATGGAGAATGGGGAAAAGGAGGTGGACGAGGGGAGGAGGAGGGGGAGGAGGCGGACATGAAGGAGGAGGAGGAGGAGGAGGAGGAGGAGGAGGAGGAGGAGGAGGAGGAGGAGGGTAGGGGGGGTAGGGGATGACGAAGAGGAGGAAGAGGAGGAAGCGGAAAAGCTGGAGGAGGAGGAGGAGGAGGAGGAGGAGGACGGCGACGGTTGAGGGGATGGTTTTCGGGGAGAAGGCGATAACTTTGAATGAAGAATCGGGAGTGGAGGAGAAGGATGCGGACCAGAGTAAATCCAGGATGCATCAATGGTGATACATAGCACCTTCCCGCCCCAATCCCCCTATCGTCATATCTCCCTGCGGGACATGTTCACTACAAGAAGCGCCCCCCCTGAAAGATGAGCGCCCAATGGACATGCGCTTCATGCGAGAGACCCGCTTTGAAAATGAACTGTCTTGCATGATTCTCGCGAGTTTCAAGGAGTGCGAAGAGTATGATCGTGAAGTTCAGCGTGGTGGCCAGCGATAGCCTTATTTTGAAGCAGAACCCCCCCTAGACCGCGAAATAGTTGCACATGCTTCACGTTGAAGAAATTTCAAGCACGATGCCCATCTCGAAGAGGAACCGCCCTCCATCCGTGCAACCGTTTTTTATGTTCAAGCTCTTGGTCGCTCGTTTGAGAAAGACTTCAGCGAGGGCCCCGATTTGAAACCGAGCTGCCCTTCATCTCTAAGCCTGAAGACGAATGCGCGCAGTGCTAGGGCGAGAGCTCAATTTTGAAAGTGTACCCTCAACCATCCTGATATCTGCTGCAAGGTTTTATGGCAGATGAGTGTGCGCGGCGCTCAGACGACAGCCCAATTTTGAAAGCGATACACCCTCCACCCTCGTGATTGTTGCAAGTTGTTAGAACGAATGCGCACGGCGCTAGTTGAAGCGCGAGCTTCATTTTGAAAAAGATCGGCCCTCCTTCCTGGCATTGGAAGTTTTAACGACTTTCTGCGCGGCGTTGAGGCAAAAGGACCTACCCTCCACTTTGTAGCTGCTGCAAGCCTTTAAGACACATTTGCGTGGCGCTACCGCGAGAGGAGAGGCAGTCTGCGGCCGTTTTGGAAGTCTGTGAGCCGCCGTGGGGCCTCTTGGAGACTTCTTGGGCCATCTTAGGGCCCTTTTGGCCCGTCTTGCGGCCTCTTTCGAGGAGTCTGGGGCCGTCTTAGGGCTAGTTATATTGGGGTCCTCTGGGGCCGCTTTAGGCTGCTGGCAACGCTGAAGCTGGGCAGCCAGCTTCAGTGTTGGCAGGCAAGTACTACAAGGTATCTCCGGGAACGCTGCATGATGTTGCTAGGCTCGTGCGACGTGAAACAACAACAAAAACGCCGTACAGTGCTTCGCCCTGCAAATTGCACGTGCACCCTTGCGTGGCTTCAATAGGTTCGGAATGGTTTTTATTCTGCGTCTGTACATCATGACAAATGCCTTGCGGATACCAGCTCCTGACACTATGTGACACGGAGTCTGCGGGGAAACAATCTTCCGACAAATTCATTGTGTGATCCTGGGTCGAGGTTTCACAGGACCCCCCCAAAAGATGGGACGGGTTCCAGGGTTCCAGAGCACCCCCCCCCTCCCAGATGGGATGGGGGGAACTATAACGCCAACGCCGACGCCGACGCCGACGCCAATGCCGACGGACGACGAAACACCCCACACCCACAGTGGGGGGGGGGGGGGCACCAGCACCCTCCGCCACGCCACGCTCACACGGCCACGGCCACAGGGGGGGCGGGGGGGAGCCATCCTATTCGTCAGGCCTTCGCGAGGCTCACGGGCGTACCCATCCAGCGGTGGACTCGCTCGACCCCGTGTGCATTTTTTGGGGGGGAGGAGGGGGGGGAGGGAAACCCTAGATCAGATATCCAGCAAGTGTGGCGAGCGACCACTCAGCATGTTCCGATGTCCGAAAAGCCGAACACTAGTTTGAAAGTTTCCTGGCTTCTGTCGATGTAGCTCGGACACGCACTCTTCTGAGCGTCTGGCCCGCTGTCTCAGCTCCTCTCACGACCCGTTCCGTGTCTGCAAGCGGCCCGAGCGGGCACCTCAGCCAGAGAGGCATCGTGCGGAGGTGGGGCAGAGATCCTGCCAGCGTGGCCGCGCTCTGGGATGAGCCAACATACGCATCCTGAAGTGCTGCTGCTGGCGGCAATGGCGAACATATGTAGTGAATGGCACCTGGCCTTAGAGCCGCACAGCGGAGGCGCAGCCCTGGGCGCTAGCGCTCCATCTGCGAACCTTTGGCCAGACCGCCTGCAGCCCCATCTTCTCGAGCAAGGCGTGGCTGCCCTGCACGCGCGAAAGCTCCTGGCCTGGAGGCAGCGGCGGCACGGCGAAAGCTTCATTGCCGCTCTGCACCCACGCGAGCGTTTGTCAATTTCCCCCCTCCGGGGCATTCTGGAGATTTCGGAGGCTCCAGAATTTTTCCGAGATCCCTGGAGCGCCCTAAGGCCCACAGAACACGCGCGGCCCCTTGAACTGGCTTGCGACCGTGCGCGCAGCCACGGCACAGACAGACCGCCTGACTGTCAGACGGACAGACCGATAGACAGAGACAGACAGACAGACAGACAGACAGACAGACAGACAGACAGACAGACAGACAGACAGCGCCAGCCAGAAGGGCGAAGACATTAGCTTTTTCTCCTCCCCATACCGCGACTCCCATCCAGGAGCGCCACACTTGTGAGCAAGGAGGGAGACCCATGCCAAGAGATCAAGAGAAGTTTGAGCGCTATATGCTGCTCACATGTCCCGGCCACCCCCCAATCGAAGATTGAGGGACGACGAAATACCCCTTCTGTTCCTCCTCCTACAGTCATCCTGGCGTTATCCCCCCTTCACCCTCATCCCTCTTCTTTCAGTCCTGATTATTGCCTCCTGCCTCCTTCTCTTCTTCCACCTCCCTTCACATACTTGTGTTCCCCTCGGCCCTGTTGATCATTCTCATTACTCTCGCCCTCCTCCTCCTCCTTCTCCTCCTCCTCCTCCTCCTCCTCCCGCGCTCCCTTTGCCCCCGTCTCGTCTTTCTCTACCTCCGCACATTCCTCGTCCTCCCAATCCCCCATCACCCTTCGCATCCTCGCCGATCCCAGTGAGGAGCTCATCGTCTTCTCGGCCGTCCGGTGCAACACCAAGGCGAGCGTCGGCTTCCTGAACGATTGGCGCCGGCTGAATGTCCCTCCGGGGGCTGTGCCGAACGCGCTGGCACGTCGGAGCCTCTGGCGACGGAGGAGGATAGTCCCATGTGCAGAAAATGCAGACAAACATTTGGCTTTCTCATAAGTTCGCGCGCGCCGAATTTCTTGTTCCCTACCGAATGACCCTTGTGCTTTCAGATGGTTCTGACGAGCACACTGTGATGGATGTGTTAGGACATCATGGTCTGCTTATGATTATGAAATGCGCGTGCGTGCTTAGGCGCGCACGCATGAAGCCTACATGATTATGTTTGATTGGGACTCGTTGAAAGCGCAAAGAAGTTGATAGAGATGTGGGGGCGATCAGGGGTCTGGCTGGGATGGTATTGCTGAGTATTGGGGGTGAACGACCGTGCAGAACAGTCACGAAACATACGCGGATGTGCATGTGTAAGTCCAGCCTCAACTGTTCCTCCCGAGAAGTCGACGTGCTGCAGGATGTGGGTTGCAATCTGCGTGGCGTGGTGCAGTCCGCGGCGCGCGTGCCTCTGGAAACCCGGGCCAGCGCACGTGGCCTCACGAGCGGGCACCGACCGACAAGCCTAGAACAACGCGAGCCAGCTCACAGGGCGCCTACAGTCGGGGCCCTGAAGAAGGAACCCTTTTCGTTGGGGAGGGGCTCCGCGTTCCTTAAGTGTTTCGCAGCTTGCCTCAGGTTTCCTGATGTTGTCGGCAGGAAATCGAAGGTTAACTTATGGAAAAAAGGGGCCTCGTTCCTTATTCAGGGTCCCTTAGGTCAACGCCCCGACTGTACGGGGCGGCTCTGCGGGCGGGGCACCAGGCGAGGAACTCGGAAGCGCCAGCCAGCGCCCTGGTGCGCCTGCGGGCGGGCACCCGGCGACGTGGCTGGAAACGCTGGCCAGCGCACGGGGCTGGGCTGGCCATCCGTCGAACACCCGGAGCTGCAGACCTTTCCCTTCGACGCCCCAGTGCCCCAAGTATGAATCGGAGACGCCTACGGCGAACCACCGCCGCTCCCCGCTCGTCATGAGTCGAGGACGCCTACGGCGAACCACCGCCGCTCCCTGCTCTTTGTGTTCGTCTATGTGGCCACGCACTGGGCCAAAACATGGCCAAGGTATTGGACTATGTGTTCCCCCAGCCGTTGTGGAAACCTTTCCGGGGGAACACTTGGAGGATAAAAGAGAAAGACAGCGAGAAAGAGAGAAAGAGAAGCAACAACTTGCGAAATGCCCAACCAGATGCAGTTGTGAATATCGCGTTTGTGAGTATGGTCTTCCATAGGTTTCCTTGCTGGGCCACGAAACATGTGATGGATGTGCTGACATTGGCGCAGCGGTGCCATGCGGGCGTCGTCGCTTGAGCCGTCGGTGGGGCCGCGAAACGTGTGACGGGTGTGCCGTCAAGAATGCGGCGGTGCCATGCGGGCGCTGCCTCTGCGGCCTTCGGCGGAGTGCCCTATGGGGTCCCGAACCGCGTGAGCGGTGTGCCGAAACGGTTGCGGCGGTGCCATGCGGGCGTTGCCAGTCGGACCTTCGGCGGAGTTCCCTATGGGGCCACGAACCCTCCCAATCCCAACGGTCGACGTGCGTCACAGAACCGCGCGCGATCTTTGGACGCCTCGAATTCCCGCAATGATGTTGGTTTCAGTCGTGTGTTCGATCGCTGCTGCCGCCGGCCTCGCTGCTCCCTCCCGAATGGGTCTCACACCACATGCGGATGATAGATAACATAGCTCTGAGAATGAAGGACGGGTGGGGAACCTCCGGCTTGTCTTGCGAACGTGTGGGGGGTGCCGCACAGAGTCCGCTCTATTTCGCTCAAGCCTCCTGCCTTGCCTCTCTGATGCTCGATTCCCCGCCCTTGCTCACGGCGGGCCGCTAGCACAGTCTTGAGCGGCAATGATGTTGCTTTCAGTACCGTGTTCGATCGTTGCTGCCGTTGGCCTTGCTGCTCTCGAACAGGTCGCACACCACATGCGGATGACAGACAGCATTGCTCTGAAAATGAAGGACGGTTGGGGGACCTCCTGATTATGCTAACGATGTTGTTGTTGATGACGATGATGACGATGATGACGATGATGATGATGATGATGATGGTGGTGGTGGTGGTGGTGATGGTGATGGTGATGATCATGATGGTGGTGGTGATGGTGGTGGTCATGCCGATGATGGTGCTGATGATGATGACGGTGATGATGATGATGCGAATGCTGATGTTTCTGATGGTGTTGCTGATGATGGTGATTGAGATGATGATGGTGATGATGATGTTGACTTTGGTGATCATGGTGATGATGATGATGATGATGATGCGGATGGCTGTTGCGATGGTGATGGCGATGATGGTCGTGCCGTCGGTGATGATGGTGATAGTGATGGTGATGGTGATGGTGATGATGATGATGATGATGATGATGATGGTGATCATCATGTTGATAGTGGCGTTTATAGTATCATGTTGTTGATTACCTTGGTGATGATGATGATGATGATGATGATGATGATGATGATGGTGATGGTGATGGTGATGATGATGATGATGATGATGATGATGATGGTGATGGTGATGGTGATGGTGATGATGATGCTGGTGCAGTTCAGCGCTGGCGACGCGGCGTCCGTCGCCGAGGACGCGCGTTCCCAACGCGTTGTCGATGATGCTGCGTGGCAGCTTTGGACCAGGCCAAGGAGTGCGAGGCTCGCGCGTTGGCGATGGCCCGCGCGTTGGCGGCGGACGAGCCCAGGGAGGCGCAGCAGGAACAGACCAGGAGGGGACCGTGGACCCAGAGCAGCGCACGAGGCCTGCTCGGCGGCATTTGGGCGCGGCTAGGTGGGGTGTTGGCGGCCTCGGCGGCGTCCTTGGCTTCCGTGCGGCCTCGTTCGGGCGACGTTGGGAGAGCATTTGGAACTCCTCCAAGCCCCGGGTTGACCACGACACTGCCTGTTTACGGGCACCAGATTCTCATCCGCCTCCTGCACATGCTTCCCTCTCTCCTTCCCTCCCTCCGTCTCCCCCCGCCCCCCTTACCTCCGTCTCCACCTTCTCCGTCTCGCCCGTTGCCACACTATTCCGCCGCTGGCCCCCTGTTGGCCGCCAATCCACAATTCTGGCCTCAGGCGGCCGCTTTGGACAATTCGGGCATCTCCGCAACGCTCTCGACCAGGCGCAGTTGATGTCTGATGACGGCGACGATGACGACGATGATGTCGATGGCGATGACAATGACGATGGCGATGCTGATCATGTCGGAGATGACGGTGACGAAGTTGATGACAAGGATGGTTGTGGTGATGGTGATGTTGATGGTGGATGGATGATGGTGCTGATGCTGATGGTAACTCTGGTGGTAATGAAGATGCTGGTGGCTGTAGTGATGATGGTGATGGTCACGACGAACACGATAATGAGGGCGGTGGTTGTGATGATGATGATGGTGATGATGATGAGGATGACGATGATGATGACGATGATGATGATGATGATGGTGATGATGGTGCTGATGGTGATGATGGTCATGGCGATGATGACGATGCTAGCGATGATGGTGGTGATGATGGTGATGATGGTTATGATGGTGATGATGACGACGGTGGTGGAATCAGTGAGGTGTCCAGAAGGCACCCTGAATGTATTCAGACATGTTCAAAGCCAACGTTGCCCCGGCCAGCGAGCCAGGTCATGATCACCCGCGCGCGCCGCGGGCTGGTCGTCATCGGTAGCGCCGCGACGCTGGTCTGCGACAGGAGCGCGGAAGAGAGGAGGAGGAGGAGGAGGAGGAGGAGAAGGGAAAGGGGAGGAGAAGGTGGAGAACGAAGAGGAGGGGGCGGAAACGCAACAGCCAAGATGTTTATGCATGGCTAGCTTCAGACAAGGAGGGAGCGGAGAAGGTAGAGGGGGCGTGGGACCATGAGGGAAAAGATGGAAGGGGCAGGGAGGACGAGGAGCACGGGGAGACAACGAGGAGGGAGAGGGAGGAGAACGGGGCAGGAGGAGGAGGAGACAGGAACTGGCGCCTCTGGCTGCAGTTCACAGAGACGCAGGGCGGCTGCCCGCAGGGCACGGTGGCGGCCGCCGTCGAGGAGCCACGGCCCCATGCTTTGACTCCTCCTCCCCATTGCCTTCCACCTTATCCTCCTCTTTATGTACTCATCCTCCTCCTCCTCCTCCTTCTCCTCCGTCTCCCCATTGCCTTCCCCCGCCTCCTCCTCTTCATCCTCCCCTTCCTTCTCCCCATTGCCTTCCCCCTCCTCCTCCTCCTCCTCCTTCTCCTCCTCCTCCTCCTCCTCCTCCTCCTCCTCCTCCTCCCCCTCTTCCTCCTCCGGTTTCTACTCGCACGCGCGCACGCATACACGCATACACGCACGCACGCGCGCACGCAGATTGGAAGCCGATGAATGTGCAGATTTTTTCTAGGGGTGAGGGGAAGCAGGGAGCACGACACATGCAGAGGGCTGGTGTGACATCAGGGACCCAAGCCAACCTCCATGGCCGAGCAGGGCAGCCGAGAGGCCTAGAACAGATACGGAACGAGAGGCCTCCACGGGGCATGGTCCGAAGGGGGGCCAACGACACTTCCATCGAACTGACACAAGCACCCTTTGGACCACTCATTGCACAAAGCACCCGCCGCATGGCGGTAAAAAGGCAGCAGGGAGGCGGACACACATGCACTCGAGCCTTTCACCCTGCAGATGCACATGCCCCCGTTGCACCTCCATCCCCCTGCGCACGTATCCTGGTCGATAAGATCAGACAGGATGCCGCCACGACGCACGCAGCGTCCCACTGACCTGCAATGGCACACACACACTTCGCTTTTAACGGCATGGACCTTGGGGAGAGCACAGGGCCCGTCGAAAACAGGAAATAGCTCGATAAACAAATGCTGATCCATGTCTTGCTCACCGACGGCCAGCCATGGGATTCCCGGGGCGCGCGCATGAGCAAACAGGCAACCCGCTGCTCTGAAAGATCGGTTCTACTCCTCCAGCACGTGTCTTCCCCTCAGGCCCCCAGCAGGACCTGCACGTTTTGAAAGGCGTATTTCCTTGGTCGTCCTCCCCAGGACAAAGACAAGGGACAAGGACAAGGTCAGGGACGGACCAAGACCAAGGGCAAGAAGAGAAAGTCTCGTGGGGCGACCGATGCCGCGGAAGGGGTGGCTGCCGTTTTCCTGAGTATGTTGCCGCCGCGGCTCGTCCCTCGTCTTGCGAACCCGAGCACTCCGAGCAGCCTTTGTTCTATGAGCAATTCATCGATGCCTCTTTGTCTGATGCTGTTCGTGCACGTTTCGGTCCCTTCGCCCAGCGTGGTGAACCGATGGTTACGGTTTCCGGCCAAGAAGATCCCATTAAGACTAAGCAGACTTATCTCGAGAGCCTTCGAAGCCTTCCTGCTTCTGTTCGAAATCAGCGAGAGATTGACCGTCTCCTGCCCGAGCTGGCAAACGCCCGTGAGAAGAAGACGCTCATGCTATCCATTCCTCAGCAGCGTGCCCGTTTGTCCCAGCGAGTCCGGTGGTCTACTAGGATGGTGGAGAAGGCAGACGTTGCGTCGCAACAGATCGATTAGGAATTGTCAGACCTTGCCAGGAAAGGTTCGTGAGAGGTCAAGCGGGAGCGTTTCCAGACAGAATGCGAACTGTGGCAGGACCGTCTCGATTCTCTCCCAGTCCCAGAGCCTGTCGTTGAGCCAGAGTCCAGCGACTTGTCAGACGTTTGTAAGACCCTCCTCAGGGAATTCCCAAAGTCCTCCGGACAGATCCCTGAGGTTGCTCGTACCTTGGGACAGATGGTTGAGGTGTTTGCTCTTGTTCAGTGCACTCCTGCGTTGGTCGTCTTGTCGCTCGGCCTCATCGGTCGCCTTCTCGTGTTGCGTCGGTAGCAGCGTCGTGGCAGGCAGCAGGTATATTGGCAGTTGCAACGGTATTTTTATGGAAGTCGACCCCCGACCAGTATCCAGAGCCGGCGTGGCACCTTCGCGAGAACCAGCCCAGGCGCCCCACAAGAAACCGTGTCTCGCTTCCGAGCAATGGGCCGACTCCCCTCACCAATGTTTGTAATGAGGTACCCCCTGGCAGCTTTGATGATTTGGACGATGGCACTACATGCGATGCGGGGGCGTCGTCCAGCCCGCCTGGACGTCAACAGAGGGAAGGGTTGCCAAACTCTTCGCCACGGTCGACACTCTTGGGTCCTGCTCTCGGTCAATGTCACGAGCTGGACAAACGCAGAGAGTTATCTGGCTGCAACAACTCGCTACTTTGATGTAGTAGGTCTTCAGGAATTGCGTCGTTCTGCCGAGGGTCTTGAGGCTGCTACAAATAGCGCGCGCCGAACAGAATTACATTCGCACATGCACCCATCCATGCGTACGTCTGACAATGAATTTGAGCCCTGGGGCTGCTTTGGTTTCTCCATATGACAACAGCTTCTTGGACATCCACTTGGACTCCTCTGTGGTATCACCACCCCCTGAGCGACGCATCATTAAGCTCTGGCACCGATTGGTGAACATGGGCGCACCCTGGTTAAATCTTTACTTGCGCGCTGGGGAAAGGTAAGCCGATCGAAATGCGCAGTTGCTCATGCAGGCGGCATCTGTCCATTGAGCCATCGCCCCCCCCCCCCCCTACCTCATACCTGTTGATTGGAACATGTCACCAGAAGAACTAGAGGCAACAGGTGTTCTAGAGCTTGTGGGCGGCACTGTGATTGCTCCGAGTGGCAATACTTATGAAAGCGGCGGTGGCTTTTCCAAGGATGATTAGCTCGTTGCCCATCATGTCTTCCGCGCAGCTACACGTGAAGTTCCCTGCTTCTCTCTCTTCCCCACGCGCCAGCCTGTCGCTTGCACGTCAAGGGATCAGTTGGCAATAACCTTGCATCAATATTTCGGAGGCCCCCTGTTCCCCCGATCCAGCGACCCATTGGGCGCCCACATTGCCCTCCCTCCTGGGATTGCGCCCCGCTGGCGGCTGACAAGATGGGTTCCTTTCCTGAGCTCGAGACGCAGACATCCTCGTGGTTAAAGACGTCTGCGGCTGAGTTGGTTGGCCTATACCATCTCCCCGACCCTGATGCGCATGAGAAGTGGGGTGAGAATACAACCGCGATATAGGTGTCGGTTGCATCGCTGTTCCCTGCAGGTCGTTTCTTCCTCCGAAGGCAGATTATGGCGGTTCTTGGACATGGAAGAAGGCTGCATCGCGCTGATGTCCAGGTTTCAGCAGGCAGCGCAGAAGGCTCGCCGCCCTGCCATATTGCGGCGCGCAGGGGGCCACGCCCAGGGCACCGCCAATACGAACCTTCGTTCGACGGTCACCTCCGGCATTGATGTAGCGGGCTTAAGTATTTGCCAGATTAAGCAGATCCGAAGCGAACATCACGTTGGCCTTGGAACAAGGAAGCGCCGATCCGCCACCGTGGATCTAGCCATGCTAGGAGTGGCGGGCCCAGTTTTCGACGCTCACGGCGAAGTAGTTAGCCTCTGGACAGCATCTAGGTGGATGCCTCTATTACCTCGGGGCATCATTGATCGTGTCCTGCAGGGGGCCATCGACGCAGTCACCCATCAGACTCCTTGGACTTCCACCCAGGTCCCTGGTGTTAGATTAGTGGCTACCTTTCACAGGGTTGGATGGCCCCTTGAATCCCCGACAGTCTGGCATGCCGCAATTGGAATCAGTCTAGATATTACGTCTACTCCCCCTCGTGAGATTGTTGCCTTAGTGGGCCAGGCAGCCCGCGTCTGGGCTCGGCAGCAGGCGTCTGACAGACGCCCACTGCATCCCCATCTTGCTGGCCCCCCTTTCCTGGACCCCATCAGGGCTTCGCCGCGCAGGAATACCTCAGGTTGGAGCGATCTCCAGCATCGTAATTGGCGCACCTTCTTGTCAGGGAGTATATACTTTTTAGGCACCAGTGCCCTTTGCGTGGTCTGATCCATGTAAATCCGATCTCCCACGCATTTTAGGGATGCGATGGTCTGTCAGATTTTCGGCGCTGGTTTAGTGCCTCGCCAGCCCATAAGTATTGTAGGGTACAGTATAGGGGCAACCCTGTTTGGACCTCAGCCCTGGTTCCTGACCCACGTTCCCCCTACTTCCTTTCCCCTCCTTTCAACGATCCTGTGCGGGAGGTCGTCCGTGAAGGCCCCCTCTTCTCCTCGCCGGCCTATGGCGACGGCTCAAGTATACGTTCACCATCACCGCCCACTTCATTGGCGAGATGGGGCGCGCGGCCTTGGACGTTGGATAAACGCTCTGCCTCTGGGGCGCGCCCATTCATGGTCCAGGACGTCCCAGGCGCGGAGTTGCATGCTCTCTGCTTTTACATTTTTGTTCGCATGCCTCCCCCAGCCTCGAATATGAGCATGTCACTGATGCACAGCATTTGATTGACAAGTGGCGGCTGGGTTTCGAGGCCACTACACACGGATGGGCCGTTCACGGCTCTCCGTGGCGGGATGTCCACCGTCTTGCGTCAGACATAGGATATCATCTAATTCGTCTGACGCAGATACGTTCCCAGAACCGTGCCCTTGCTGGGGTACATTATGAAGGAAATCGCGAGGCTGGCCGCCTGGCTATGCTAGGGGCAGCCCTCCATTGTAAAGATCAGGTGATGTTGGACTGGGTCTCTCGCGCGACAGTGCTTGTTACGCATGTCACACGATATATACATCGGGCATCGTGCGCCTTGGATCTTCAAGCTGACCAAGGACGTTCGGCAAGCTGACTCTGACCCTCCCGTTTCCTCTACCCCCCCCCCCTTTGCTCCTCCCGGGTGCTCGGGAAGGGGCTCTGCGCGAGCATTTCTGGGACCCCGGCATCGGCGGGCTCCGTCGTGCAAGTTGCTGGCCCAGCCCGGTTTCCAAACGGCGCCTGTTTTCGAACCGAACCGCTTGCGCCAATCCCACAGGAGGGGGCCGTGCTCTGCGCAGATTTTGCGCTCTAATGTTATGCGACCGATGCGGTGGCCATAGCCAGAAAGCTGCGGTAGATTTGAGGCGCAGATGCAGGGGTCGTCCCTGCGCCAAGGGCACCATAGACAGGCGCGAAAAAATGCGGGGTGAACGCCGCCCTCGGCCTCGTGAAGTCATTGTTTCGGTCGTGCCCATCGACCAGACCGATATTGTTCATGCCTTTCCCCACCCCGCCTGATGTCGTCACCTGTCGTGATTCATGCTACCCCGAGTGGCTTCACGAAGCCCCTTAGTATATGATCTGAGGTGGATAGTTGAAGGTTTGGAGGTGTTGGCGGGGAGGACGTGCACGTTATGCAAGCGTGTTCCCTGGTCGTTCTCCCCAGGGCCTAACATAGTCAAGACGCAGTCCTCTGCCTGCGCGATGCTGGCCTCTTGCATATACCCGTCAGTAACTTGTCCGTTTTATTCCCTCCGCGCCCAGTTGCGCCCAGGCTTGCAAAGAGACAGAAGGAGACAAAGCTTCGCCGTGTCCCTTGCTTGCATGCCTCATGCATCTCTCCCGTGCCGTAGTCGACTCGTCTGGGGAGTTATTGTTTATTCCCGGGGATCCCCTGCAGCCCCTGCCGCGACCGCGAGCGTCGCGCCGCGACGGAACCAGATGCCCGTGGCGCCTGGCTCGCGTTCGCGGCAACCTGTCTGCGTCATATATCGTGCTGCGCCCCGCCCCGTAAAGAGACAAGAAGAACAAAGTGTCGTTTCTTCTCTTTCGTTGCTTGTCTCAGGCTCTTCTCCCGTGCCATCCCAGGAGAGGTCCGCACTGCTCTTCCTGCGCCCCTGGAACCCGCGTAGCCCCCGCCACAACCGCCAGCGTCGAGCCGCGACGGAACCAGGCACCCGTTGCGTCTGGCGCGTGGTTGCGGCAGCCTGTCCTTGTTATATCGGGCGAGGGGAGGCGATCAAAGTGAAGTGGGGGGGTGGGGGGGGGGCGCACTTGCCATTGCACCTGGCGCCATCGAGGACCAGGGTTTAAATCCGTCCCAAGAGACGGTACCAGCAGTTCTTGCGCTGCTTGCATGTTGCCCGAGGCCCTGGAGGTTTCGGCCCTTGTCGTTTCGGTCGGTCATTTCGGTCGGCTCTGTCTCGGGCCCCGGGTCCGTCCCTCGCCCCTTTCGGCCTTCAGGCCCTTCGCCGTGCGTCGGCTTGGCGGGGGGCCGAGGCTAGTCGGTCTTTTGCATCCTAGGACCAAGGCCAAAACCCCCTGAAGAAAAAAAGGCACCAGCCGCGATTGCCCCGCTGACCATCTTGGCGGTCCAGAGAGAGCCTTGAACACGAATTCCATCACGACACACGTGAACCACAGCCATGGGCACCAGGTCAAGCACGCCTTCGCTGTGCCCTGAATGTCGTCTTCTCTTCTGGAGCCAGCCCCGATGATCGAAACGAGCGGCGAGGAAAACATTGAGAGGCTGGGGCGCGCGGGCGCAACACTCACGCGGGCGTGGACAGCCACGGAAGGTGCCTCGACAGCGCTGCCATTGGCCGAAGCGGACCACAAGTCCTGACAGCAGCCTTCTCTACACAGCTCATGGCGACCCCTTTTCCTGTTTTCATGTTGTTGTTTGCTACTCATCTCGGCGCCCATTCTCGAAGCTCCTCGGCCTCGGGCTTCCTGCCCAGCTCAGCCCACGCGTCGGAGCATGCCAGCTGGTGTTTTAGATGCTCGGTGAGTCTCCCTCTGGCGTGGAATCCGAGCATGCACACCTGGCAGACGGCCCCTGTAGCCTACAAGGAGGTGTCTCACCCGCTCTGGCGAAACCTGTTTCTGTGCACCGAGAGCCCCCTCTTGGTTTTGGAGACGAACCCACACTCGCGGCAAAACAACTGGCGCTCGGCCTTTGGAACCGTCCACTTGCGTCGTAGTGGGAGCGGGCGCCCCAGGGGCCGCGCCAAGATTGCTGACAGGTGTCATGAGCTCGCGGGCGCGCTGATCCTGCTGCGGCATAAAGAGGCTCACGCCTCGCAGCCTCGGCCATCAAGTTTAAGACATGTCTGGTGCACATCTTCACAAACTGAATCCAGTTCTCCGCCGCCCTGCTCCGCGGGATGTCAAGTTTGTTGACCCTAATATTAAACCAACCAAAATCATTTTTGAACGCCTGGACCCAACTACGGGGATCTTCCCGGAGGCAATCAAGGGTGAGGCGCAGCCCCGCATGGGGGCGACCTGCGGACCCTCGGCAGGCACCTGAACCTAGCCACACTCGGCACGGCCCTGTTCCCCATCCGACCTACCCTCAACAACACAACCGCATGCGACATCCCACCTTCAGAGTTGGCCGAGAGGGGGAGCCACATCGCCGCTCTGTAGGCAGCGGACAGCGCGCTGGCAGGCGTAGCGGGTGACTTGTTATTGATTGGCTCCCGCACGCAAGCATTGAACCAAAGCTTAGACAATGCGAAGGCATCAGTGTGGTTGGTCTTGGTGGCCACGCTCAGCTGATCACGTTTGCCAAGAGCGATCTGTACAGGCCTGAGTTCGCGCCGCATCTGAGCGATCCTGCGGGGTATCTCAGCGTTGTCCCCCCCGCCCTCCGTCATGATGGTCCCGAGCCCCCTAATCTGCTGGATGACTTTTTACCGAGACACCAATAACAGAGGACTTAATTTCAAAATCACCACAACCCTCCTCCTCCTCCGCCTCCTCCTCCTCTTTGCTCCTTTTCCTCGTGCACTCCTTCTCCTTTCGATGCGACAGCGCTCCCGATGTGCGGCTCGCTGTTTTTCGCCGGGGAGTGGTCTCGGGGCGATCCCGACGCCATCGGGCCCTTCTAGCCCGGCCTGTTGCCACGGAGGGAAGCCAGAAAGCAGTTCTTCTGACCAGCAGCAGCTTGATGTCCTCCTCCTCCTCCTCCCCGGGTGTGTGGCGTTGCTCTCCTGGGCCTGGTCATGTTCCGCCCCGGGGCAGCGCGTGCTTCTGCCCGCGCGGCACCAGGCGTGCGGCTTCTCGGCTCGGCACCACTCCCTTCCCCCCGCTCCCCCGCCGGAGCCTCGCCGCCCACTCCAACCCCCTCCGCTCCCTCAGAGCCTTGCCTCTCAGAGCCTCCATCCCCCCAAAACCTCGACCCCCCCCCATTCCTCGCCCCCGCCCCCCCCTCCCCTCCCGCCCGCCCCCCACCCCCCCTCGCGGCCGCAGGAGGCGCAGAGCAACCTAATCGCGGAGTTCGGCGAGGCAGGCGCATAGGCCTCAGAGGTGGCCTGCGAGGAGGACGAGGAGAAGGACGAGGAAACGCAGGTGCTGGACGGCGAGGAGGACGAGGAGGGAGCACCGGATGAGGAGCAGAAAGGGCATGGGGTGGAGAATAGCGATGACGAGGAGGAGGAGGAGGAGGACGACGACGACGACGAGGAGGAGGAGAAGGAGGCGGAGAAGGAGGGGGAGGAGGAAGAGGAGGAGGAGGAGGAAGAGGAGCAGGAGGAGGAGCAGGAGGAGGAAGAGGAGGACGAGGAGTAGGAGGAGGAGTAGGACCGGGGGACAGTCTGCGCGCGCACCTTTCACCAGTTCGCTACCACCACGAACCTTGCCACCATTGTGGCGGGCACCAGCATCGCGACAGTGGCCTGTGGACACACCATTGGCTGGCTCAAAGGCGGCAGCGCCCGCTCGAACGCCTAGCCCAGCAACCGCACGATCTGCAGCTGTACAGTGTTAGCGGCGTCCATCCTCGCGCACGCTACGATGCGCCCCACCAGCTACGACCAGTACATCGGCTCTGCGTGCCCAACCTCACGATCAACAACACCATGCTCGCCGTCTTCTCCGTGATCCTCGCGCTGTTCACCAGCGCGGCGCGCCGCCGCCGTTCCGCTGTGCAGCACCAGCTGCATCGAGAGCGCCTGCCACGTTCTTCGACATGTGGGGGAGATTTGCTAAGCATTGGAGGGGATGTGGAAGAATTGGAAGAATTGGCTGCGCGTACATCCGAACATCGAACCCATCTCCGGTGGCTGAATGAGCGGCGCCCCGGCGCCACCTCCCAGCCCCTCGCGCGGCCGCCCGTCTGGGCGAAGTGGGAATCGCCGCGCCTCGCCTCGCCCAACCCACTGTGATCTCGCAGGGCCTCGGCACAGGGCCACCGAGGACGAGGCGGGAGGACGACACCCCACAGGCCGGAGCTGGGCGGGTGGCCAGGCCGTGGCCGCTCCCCCTCTTGAAGCGCCAGCTGCCAGTGGTCCGACGTCCGACGGCCGCCGTCCAACGACCAACGACCGACCGACGACCGTTGACCGCCCGACGACGACCGCGCACACGGCGGCACCAGGTAGCACCAGCCGCCGCGACGACCGACGACCATCGTCCGACGACCGACGACCGTCGAGCGGCCAGCTGGGTGATTGTTCCATCCCGGTTGCGCCAGGTCCCGGGCGGACATCTCCGGTCGCGCCAGCGGCTGAAGACGCGTTTGCCACGCCTTCGCGTAACCACCAGGTTGGACGCGACGACCGATTCCCACCATCGGGCTGTGCCCAGCGTCTTCTTCGCAATTTCAGGTCCCTCTGGAGAGGCCGGAAGCTTCGCGACTGTTTACCCGCCAGCTCTTGGTGCCACACTTCGGGCCCACTCCCTTGCATCCTTGAGTTGCCCCACAGCGAGCTCTCCACAACCGCTGCCGACGAGGGTCCCACTGACGTCAATGCTCGATCACCCGTCCCTCCCCACCCCAAGTAGCTCGAGGACCCTCACGAGCACCAGCAAACCCCGAGTGGCTGGCCAGGCAGCTACCACCACGCGACAGTACCTCCTGTCGCGCATACAGGTTCCACAGCACCAGCTACAGTTGGTCCGCCCGTCACGCTCGCCTCTCGCGACCCACACACGCGTAGCGCGCGCTACCTGGGCCACCACCCAGCTGTTATCGCCCGCGTCCGCGCAGATAGCCTCCAGCTGGCCACCTGGTCCCCACCGCCTCCCACAACTTCGCGGCCCGCGCGCCGTAGCGTTGTGGTTCCGGCCGACGCTTGGGACCCCTGGGATGGGACGACATCGCTCTCCCTGGCTCTGTTGTTCCCGTTCCCATCAACGCCCTACACGGCACCGCCATCGGCCGAACGGGGGAGGCAGACGAATATTGAATCGCCATGCTGACAAGCAGGGACACCTCCCACTTGTTCCCGTCCAGCTTGACCGCCTCCGCCCAGCCATCGTCAGGTTCGAGACGCTTCCTTGTGTCCTCACCTCCCCGTCCACCTTCATCTTGCCGACCACGGCATGGCAAGAAGGAGAAAAACCGAGACGACGCCGACGACGACAACAATGACAGACCGCTGCACCAGCAATACCCGCGGCCACCGCCGACAGGGGAATCCGTCGTCACGATCGAGACACACCCGACGGAGGCGCCGTTGCGACAAACCCCGCTCTGTCGACCCCGACGTCGTCACTTCGTCCCAAACCCCCCTCCACCCCTCACCCGGAACTCGTCGGTCCACCCTTGTCCCGCCGTAGCCCGTCGAGGAGGAGCGACGACGAGGACGACCACGACGACGACGCAAAGCAGCTGCACCAGCACGTTGTTCGCCCTGGAGCACTAGCCCATGGGCCAGCAGGCACAGCCGCCACGCACGGTTTCGGGACGCCGCCGGCACCAGCCCCTCCAGCTGGCCCGTCTCGCAGTCGTCGTCGCGTACGCAGCAGGCAGGCCACGCGGCCTCTTGCTGCTCCACACGGCTCTCCAGGGCACTGCGCGGCCTCCACGTCCCCTCTTGGGCGTTGGCCGCCTACATGGCCCGCTGCACTTACCCCGACTTTCCTCCCGCCCTCGGGACTCGCGGACCCACGAGGTACCACCACACGGCCGCTGACACGTCGTTGACCTGCCAGGTGCATCAATCCCCCGCTGGCGGCCGACTGGTGCATTGCTCTCCGTTCCCACATGCTGCGGGCCATACCCCGTTCCACCAGTTCGACCCGCGCCTTCGGCTCGCTCGCCCTCACACGTTGCCTTGACGAGGCCCTCGACCTCCCTCTCTCAGGGGGCGAACTCTCAGCACGACGAGCGAGCTGGTCTGGGACGACAAGGCGTCCTAGGCACCCGGCTCCCCCAGGCTGGGTGCAAGCCCCCATCTGTGCCGTGGGGTTGGCATGGCCCCTGCGCCTCCCCCGCTCTCTCCTGGCCGCCTCGCTGGCTGCGCCCTCGGGCGCAGTGGACGGGGCGGGAGGGGGGGCGGGATCTGGGGGGCGGCCGTGCCTCTTGGCACGGCCGCTGGCGTCTGGGTCCTTCCACCTCTTCAGGGCGAGGCGCCCCTGCACCCCACCCCATGCGGGGGCGCCGCCCGCGCGTGTTGTCACGAGCGTCTTCCTCTTCACGCCCCGCGTGGCACCCGGCACGCCGCCCACGGCGCCGCGTCCGCCCGCGGCTCCGCGTCCGCCCCGCGCGCGGCACGGCGAGCTGCAGACGCCAGCGCGCCAACGCCGGCTGGGCACGATGCAGCCCGTCTTTGCACCCGGGGCACAAAAGGGGGGCGTTTCGCTGCCGTCACCGCCCCGCGCCTCTTGTCCAGTCGCCTCGGCGCCAGGGGGGGGGGGTCGTGTCGGGGATCCCCTATTTGTGCGGTCTGCGCTCGACCCCTGAGTAAGTTCCGCCTGCCGGCGTGGACCGGCGTGTCCGCACCCGTGCGTCTCTGTTGTTTTTGTTGTTGTCTCTCTCTCTATCTCTCTATCTCTTGTTTTCGCTCCCTCTCGCTCTCTCTCTCTCTCTCTTTCTCTCTCTCTCTCTCTCTATATAGATCGTTTTAACTTCCTTACTCTAATTCTCTATTTCGCTCTCTCCCTCTCTATATGTCAGTATATATCTCTCTTTCCCTCTCTCTCTCTCTCTTTCCATCTCTCTGTCTGCCTCTCTCTCTCTCTCTATCCCGATGTCACTCTATGTCCCTCTCTGCCTTTGTTGTGTTTATATATCTCTTTAATTTCATGTATGTGTATATGTATGTATATATATCTCTCTCTCTCTCTCTCTCTTTCCCTCTCTCTCTAATCATCTCTGTATCTCTATGTTCCTCTCTCACCCTCCCTCTCTCTCTCTCTGATATGTACGTAGTATCTCTTACACACACACACACACACGCATCTTACATTATACATGAGTATCTATATATATATATATATGTATACTGTGGTGGCCTCCGGCCAGTGCCGCCGATCCGGAGCGCCCGGGATGATGATGATGATGATGATGATGATGATGACGATGACGATGACGATGACGATGACGATGACGATTACGATGACGATGACGATGACGACGATGATGATGATGATGATGATGATGATGATGATGATGATGATGATGATGATGATGATGGTGATGGTGATGGTGATGGTGATGGTGATGGTGATGGTGATGGTGATGGTGATGTGACGATGGTGATGGTGATGGTGATGGAGGTGATGGAGATGGTGATGAGCCCGCCCCCTCCCCCACCACCACCCCTCCTCTCTCCTGTCCCCCCCCCTCTCTCCTGTCCCCCCCCCTCTCTCCTTTCCCCCCCCCCCCTCTCTCCTGTTCCCCCCCCCCTCTCTCCTGTCCCCCCCCCCCTCTCCCCCACCCCCTCTCTTGTCTCCTGTCCCACCCCCTCCCTCTCTCCTGTCCCCCCCCCCTCCCCCCCCTTCCCTTGCAGAGCGCCCATCCGCAAAGCGGACCCTCCCGCCTTTCCCTGCAGCTCCCGCTCCCGCCTGAGAGGGCCCCAGCCTCCCCTTGCAGAGCACCCCCCCGCCTTCTCCTGACCTCACGCCGCCCCTCCCCCCTCTCCTGCCTTTACCCTTGCAAAGCAAAACTCTGGGGGGGGGGGCCGAAATCGAGGGGGAGGGGGGGCTGGCAGGGCGGGGGGAGGTGCCGAGCACTGAATTCGTCAGTTAATGAGGTCCTCCCCCCCCCCTCCCAAGCAGAGCTAAAGCTCATGCTGAAGCAGAGCTTCAGCTTAGACTCCTTAAACTCACACGCCGGATCGGCGGATATACTTTCGCTCTCTCCCTCTCTATCTGTCAGTATCTCTCTCTCTCTCTCTTTCCCTCTCTCTCTCCATCTCTCTGTCTGCCTCTCTCTCTCTCTCGATGTCCCTCTATGTCCCTCTCTGCCTTTGTTGTGTTTATCTCTCTTTATGTTCATTCCCTACCTAGGCTCTGCCTAGAGGGTTCTTACTTTGTTTGCTTAAAGGGGCCGGGCAGTGTAAAACGCCCCGGGCGGTTCCCCCAGTCCCCGCCCCGCGGTTCCCCCAGTTGCGCCCCTTGGGTTCACCCAGCTTAGCTTAGCTTAGCTAAGCTGAGCTTAGCTTAGCTTAGCTTAGCTTAGCTTATCTCATCTAAGCTTAGCTTAGCTTAGCTGTGCCTAGCCTAGCTTAGCTTAGCTTAGCTTAGCTTAGCTTATCTCATCTTAGCTTAGCTTAGCTTAGCTTGACTTAGCTTAGCTTGGCTTGGCTTGGCTTGGCTTGGCCTTGCTTAGCTTAGCTTAGCCTAGCCTAGCCTAGCTTAGCTTAGCTTAGCATAGCTTAGCTTAGCTTTCCTTAGCTTAGCGCAGCGCAGCAAAGCGCAGCGCAGCATTAGCACAGCATAGCATAGCATAGCATAGCTCAGCATAGCTCAGCATAGCATAGCATAGCATGACATTTCTTAGCATAGCACAGCGCAGCGTAGCATAGCATAGCATAGCACAGCATAGCATAGCATAGCATAGCATAGCATATTGTTGCTTTCCTAGAGGCTCCAACTCCTAGGTAGGGTCGCACTGGGATAATGTTTATGTAAATGTATATGTTTCTCTCTCTCTCTCTCTCTTTCCCTCTCTCTCTCATCTTTATATCTCTCTGTTCCTCTCTCTCTTTCCCTCTCTCTCTTTCTGATTTGCACATAGTATCTCGCACACACACACACATCTTACATTATACATGTATATGTATATTTTTGTATACATGTGTGTATGTACAGATGTATACATATGCGCGTGCACGGATGTACCCATTCGGGCTTATTGTTCCTCTCGGTTCCAAAGCCATGGACTGGCGGACCTCCACGCCAGATGGTTCTTCCCTCGCCCGTGTGTACCGGTGCAGCTCCGCGGCCTCAGACTCACAGCAAGCCGCTGAAGCCGGCGTTCGGAGCCAGCGCGGGCGCCTGGCCAACACACATTGTCAGAGGGGCGTCGGCCGAAACATCCGCCGAGTTACATCATACACTGGCTCAGTGGGCCCTGGAAACGACAGGGCCGTTTTTGTTACCGGTTCCGTTTTGCCGTTTTTTTTCCGGTTCCGACGCCGTTGTTTTACCGGTTCCGTCGCCGTTTTTTGACCGGTTCCGGTTCCGGTTCCAAGCTTGAAGCCGTTTGTCTGCCGTTTCCGGTCACCGTTTTTTTGCCGTTTCCATGTTCAAGTGGCATTTTTTGGAAACGGCGAAAAAACGGCCCTGCCGTTTCCGGGGCCCACAAAGGCTAGGCTTGCTTTTTTGAGCGCGCAAAGCTTGGCCAGATACGGGCTCATGAGGGGTTTCAAACGCCAGGGATCGACTGCAGAATTGATCAATCCCAGAGTTGAAATGTTTGTCGAATTTACGGCAAATCAAACCTCCGAGCGTTCTACGGATTTGCCTTGGATTCGACGGAAATTTCAATCCTTGGGCACATGAATTATGTAGTCGATCCCGTGCTTGAAAACACTCGTGTTCCTTGCTCTCGCCACAGGTCACCCGAGGTAACCTGAAAGGGGCGGCGCGAAGAGGGTCGCGCCTCGCGCCGTGCGGCCTAGGCCACAGAGTTATCCTTGACGCCTGCGGAAACAATCGATGCCCGCGGGCTGATGCTCGCCAGCGACATATCCACCATGACCCGTCCCCCGTGAGTTCTCATGATCGTCCGCAGCCCGCCCCGTGGGGCTGGATCTTGCGGCCAAGAGCGTGCGCAGTTACACTGCATCCCCTGCCCTAGGCTCTCTCCTTGACCATGTCTGGCACAGTTGATGTCGTCTTCACGCCGTTCGCAGCCCGCTCCGCAAGGCCCAAGCTGGCGGCCAGAAGCGCACAAGGCTCAAATGCCTCTCCTTGCCCAAGGCTTTCGCTGGCCTTGTCGTAAGAAGACAGCCATAGGGGCAGTTGGCGTCGCAGCCCCCCCCAGCCCACCCCCCTTGGGGCTTGGCTTCGCAGCCTCCCCCCCCGCTGCTGGGGGCTGTCGACGTGCTTCGTCGTCACTGCGGCGAGCGCCCACCGGAGAGAAACTGCGGCGAGACGTGGCCAACCCAGGCGCAGGCAAGGCCAGACACGCAGGTCGACCGCCCGGCCTAGCGCTCGGCCCTCGTGTGGCCTACTGGAGCCGCCGGCCGCTCTGCACGCGCCTCCCGCGCGTGGCCTCCGCACCGCTCTGCGGCAGGAGGAGGCGGAGGCCCCGTCACCTGCCCAGTCGAGGATGCCTAGCGTTTCCGCCAGTGCCTGACTCGGCCGCCCGACGCACATGCACTTTCGGCTCAATTTGACGTCGGGGTCCCTCCCGTCTCCCCCTCCCTGATCGTTCGGGCGCCACTGAGGTTGTCGCACCCCTCCCAGGTCGGAGAGGGGCCTCAAGGCCGCGTCCCCGAGACACTCAGGGGCAATCAGCTTTCTGGCGCTCAGGAAGAGGAGGCGTCGGAGAAAAGTGAGGGGGGAGGAGCAGGAGGGGGGAGGGACGGGGAAGGTTTGGAGGAAGGGGCGAGCAGGAACATGACAAAGAGGAGACGATTTTGAGTCATCCACCTCCTTTGCTGCATTCCTCTAAATCCTTATTTCTCTCTCTCTCTCTCTCTCGCTCTCTCCCTCCTCTTCCTCCTGCTCCTTCTCCTGCTGCTCCTCCTCCTCCGCCTCCTCCTCTTCCTCCTCCTCCTCCTCCGCTCCTTTATGTGGCTCTCGCCTTAGCGCCGCGCATATTCGTTTTAAACATCAAGAGCTTCACGGATTGAGAACGGGTGGTTTTCAGGATGTGGCTCTCGCCTCATCGCACATTCATTGTAACAAATTGCAAGAGCTTCACGGATTGAGGGTGGGTTGTTTTCAAAATGTGGTTATCGCTGTAGCGCCGCGCACACTCGTTGTAACAAATTATAAGAGCTTCACGGATTGAGGGCGGGTCGTTTTCAAGATGTGGTTATCGCCTTAGCGCCGCGTGCCTTCGTTTTCAACATGATGGACCCACGAACCCGGAAAGGGATATAGACATGTGGAGCATGGACACGTTTTCACGATACCCAATTGGGCAACACCTCACGAAACATCCCACGAGACACTTCACGAAACATCCCACGAGACACCTCACGAAACATTCCACGAGACACCTCACGAAACATTCCACGAGACACCCCGCGAAACATTCCACGAGACACCCCACGAAACATTCCACGACGACAGGCAACCACTCAACCAAGGCGGTGTGGTCGTGCTGGGGAGTGGTCGTGCTGGGGTGTGGTCGTGCTGGGGGGTGGTCGTGCTGGGGGGTGGTCGTGCTGGGGGGGTGGTCGTGCTGGGGGGTGGTCGTGCTGGGGCGTGGTCGTGCTGGGGCAGTGGTCGTGCTGGGGCGTGGTCGTGCTGGGGTGTGGTCGTGCTGTGGTGAGGTCGTGCTGGGGTGTGGTCGTGCTGGGGTGTGGTCTTGCTGGGGTAGGGTCGTGCTGGGGTCGGGTCGTGCTGGGGTGTGGTCGTGCTGGGGTCGGGTCGTGCTGGGGTGTGGTCGTGCTGGGGTATGGTCGTGCTGGGGTCTGGTCGTGCTGGGGTGTGGTCGTGCTGGGGTATGGTCGTGCTAGGGTGGGTCGTGCTGGGGCTGGGGTCGTGCTGGGGTGTGGGTCGTGCTGGGCTTGTGGTCGTGCTGGGGTGTGGTCGTGCTGGGGCGTTGGTCGTGCTGGGTGGTTGTTTGGGGTCGTGCTGGGGTGTGGTCGTGTGCTGGGGTGTGGTCGTGCTGGGGGGGTGGTCGTGCTGGGGGGTGGTTGTGCTGGGGCGTGGTCGTGCTGGGGCGTGGTCGTGCTGGGGCGTGGTCGTGCTGGGGTGTGGTCGTGCTGTGGTAAGGTCGTGCTGGGGTGTGGTCGTGCTGGGGTGTGGTCTTGCTGGGGTGGGGTCGTGCTGGGGTGTGGTCATGCTGGGGTGGGGTCGTGCTGATGTGTCCCGCACCCTGTGATGTATCGATAGGGATTTCAAAAACAAGCGTTTCGCCTGAGACATCCTCAAATTTCAATCCGCGGCCCCTCGACACTCGATATTTATAGGGAAAGAATCCGCCGGCACTCATTCAAGTGGCACCGGGGGACAGGTTTACTTACTAAAAGAGAACCCTGGCCTTTGCCCTTTCCGGGAAAAAGGGAATTGTACAAGAGGTTCATTGATAGTGGGCGGTTCCTTTGCAACATGTGGCTCCTCGCCTTAGCGCCGCGTGCTTTCGTTTTTTGAATGCGCAAGAGTTTCACCGGCTGCCATGATCAGAATATCAGAAATGTTGTTTTCGAAGAGTTCAGGGTTATGAAGGTCAACGGTAACGTTGATTCGTGGTGTTGACGTCCCAGGAATGGCGTTCTGGCACGAATCATGATCGTCAAGACGCAACAGTCAGGTTGATTCGTGGCGTTGGAATCCACAAAACAATATGTAGGCATGCCTCAGGGTCTTCAAACAGTCATCTTCCAACGAGGCAGTTCCCTCAGTGGAAAATGAACCGTTGTAGGAGCCTATGAAGAGGGAGCTTGGAGGGAGGGTTTATTCCAACATCGTTGATGGCACTTGGGTTTACACTGGTCCTCCTCCTCCTCCTTCTCCTCCTCCTCCTCCTTCTCCTACTCTTCTTCCCTTATCCTCCCCCCACCCCTCCCTCCTCCCTCCTCAGGATGGGGAGAGAGAGAGAGAGAGAGACCAACGATCTGGGATCGCAGCGCCCATTGCCGAATTGCCCCGTTGCCGCCAAGTTTGATCGGCCCGGTCTGGCTCGCGTTGAGTCGCTCTCCACGCAAGTGCCGTAGGAGGGAAGGGAGAGAGGGAGGAGGAAGAGGTAGGCGCGCTCGTGCCATGTATGACATCCTACCCCTCACACCCATCCCTTCCCTTTGCGCTGATGGTTTCTTCGCCGACGCGTTTCAGGGCGGACCTGGAACCCCAGAATGACCCCATGGTATTATATTTACGCGCAATCAGAGCTCGGGGAGCTGCGCACATCGGAGCAGGAGGTGGCTGATGATGATAATCATGATGATGATGATAATGATGATGATGATGATGCTGATGATGATGATGATGTTGATGATGATGATGATGATGATGATGATGATGATGATGATGATGATGATGATGATGATGATGATGATGATGATAAACAGGATGTGAGGAGGTGAGTGGATGATTGCAGGAGCGGAAGAGAGCCCCGGGGAGTTAGAGTAGAGTAGAGCAGAAAGGAGAGGTTGAACGAAGAGGATACGGGTGGCGGATGGGGATGGAGGTGAGGGGGTGGAGGGGACGGGAGGGAGGCGACGGGTTAGGCGGGGGGGGCGAAGAAGAGGGATGGGGGGGGGAGGAGAGAGAGGGGCGGGGAGAAGGAGTGAGGAGAGAGGGAGGGGGGATGCGGAGGGAATGGCCAGGAGTGGAGGTCAGGGTTTCTTGATCGAGCACGCCTGACGTGTCCACCTAAGGGTCAGCGGAGGACTGGGGACACAAGAAAGCCAGCTGCGCGTCTCCTCATCTTCATCATCGTTCCCCTCTTGCTCGTCATCCTCATGCTGCCAATTTTCCAATTGTGCCTCCTGTTTCTGCTAGATGTCTCGTGTATTATTTGTCTCCTGGGGAGAGAGGCCTACGAGAAGGAGTAGGGATAAGGAGGAGGAGGAGGAGGAGGAGGAGGAGGAGGAGGAGGAGAGAAGCCGAGGAGGAGGGGGGAGGAGAAAGATGATACGGAGAAAGCTGATAAGGAGGAGTAGATATACGGTCAGGGGGGACCATAATAATCGTGAAAAGGCGGGATGAGGAAGGGGAGGAGGAGGGCCAGGGGGAGGGGGGAGAAGGAGAAGGCGGAGGAAGGGGAAGATGATGAAGAGGAAAGGGGGAGAACGACAGAGAAGGAGGAGGAGGAGGAGGAGTCCAGGCTCCCCTCACCAGGCCCCCTGGGATAGCCCAGCCGGTCCCACCACCCATGCGCCACGTCTTGTGGCCCCCCCCCCGGGCGTTCCTCAACTTGGGGCTTGGGGTGTTGAGAACGCCCAGGGGCTGCAGCTGGCACGAGGGTTAAGAAGATCCCTGGCTTTGGGGGGTACCCTTCCGTTCTTCGTGCTTCGTTCCTCAACTTGGGGCTTGGGGTGTTGAGAACGCCCAGGGGGTGCAGCTGGCACGAGGGTCAAGAAGAACCCTGGCTCTGGGGGGGTACCCTTCCGTTCTGCGTGCAGGGGCTCTCCACCTGCTTCTATGGCCCCCCTCGGAGGGCTCTGCCGGGCCGTCCGCCGCGTCGGCGGCCGCTGGCGGGCGACGAGCGGCCGCCGATGGTCAGGAGCGAGAGGAGGAGGCACGCGCACATGAATCCACGCTGGTCTTGAGAGTGCGCATTGCGCAACTGTTCGTATCACGCGGCCAGCCTCGCGGATCGAGGGGCCGCGTTCCTGTACATAGCTGGGCGCGTACGTCCCTTGTGGGCTCCCTGGATGGGGGGGGCGCGGCGAGGGCCCGGCGCGCGGCCGCTCGGGCGGAGGGCGCGGCCCGGGCCTTCGGCCGCGTGGGCGGGCCGCGCGGCTCGCCGTGCGAGCGGCTTTTGGGCGCGGTGCCCGGCCGCGGCTCGCGGGGGGCGCGCCGTCGGCGCAGGCTCGCGGGCCACGAGCGGCTGGATCCGAGCCCGCGCGAGGAGGAAGGTCGGCGGCGAGCGACGAGGGGGGACGTGAGAAGGAGAACCGAAGAAGCAAAAATACTCCATAAACGTAAATGTTCGGCGCTCCGCGCAGATCTCTTGGGTCCGTGCCAGGGAGGGGGGCTCAGCGCGGATCCTAGAGATCTGCGCGGAGCGACAAAAGATCATGTTTAGGGCGTTTTTTATCTTCTTCTAGAGAAGGCCCCACAGAATTGGTTTAACCCAAGATCGAGGTGATCGTGGCGCTCTCTCCCTCCTCCTCCTCGTCCTCCTTCTCCTCCTCATCCTCCTCCTCCTCCTCCTCGTCCTCGATCCTCGTCCTCCTCCTTAACCTCCTTTTCCTCCTCTCGAAGAGTAGCAGGAACGAAACAAAACATAATCATGCAGGAGGAGGGCGAGGAGGAACAGGAGAGGGCCAGGTGGGGAAGTGGGGAGTGGCATGTTCACTTCGTTAAGGACGGGAAGACGAGGGGCGGCTGCTGTGCAATCTGCTCTTCCGTGGCATCCAACCTGCAATCAAAGCAAGGCCGCTGGAGATCCTCGTGCGGGAGAGCACGGGGGAAGTGGGAGGAGGGAGAAAGGAGGAAGGAAGAGGCAGGAGGGGACGGAGAAGGAGGAGGGG